>DWJZ01000404.1:0-33338 GCA_018249125.1 Asbolis capucinus
CAGTTGTCTGATCACCATAGCACAAGCTAACGCTTAGTTTGGGTTCAGATGGCCGTGTGTGAGTTGTCCAAACATATGTAAAACATATATATGTAAAACAATCCTGGAAGATTAAAGAAATAATTAAATACCACCCCTAACGAAATCTATAAAAATCAGTGGGGCATATATTTAACGATACGTAGGATGAATTATTATAAATCCATTCAGTGAGATTAAATATGAAGTTACTTTTTCTATAATAGAACCTTTTAAAAATATCTTTGAGCAACTCACACACGGCCATCTGATCCCAAACTAAGCGTTACCGTGTACTATGGTGATCAAACAACTGATAAACATACGTATATATTTTTAAACACATACTTATATAGATATGTGCACTCGGACACACAGAACAAACATTCTTGGTCATCATAGAAAATTTTGATCTGTGTGAGAGTCGAACCCACGACCTTCGGCGTAGTACTCAGGTTCACTAACCACTAAACCAACCGGCCTATAATCAAAACTTTATGAAAAACTTTTTCAGACAATATTTTTTTTGGTTTATCTGTCACATCCTATTACTTACATTCACAAAATTTGTTCGAAAACTTTGTGAGGATGGATGGATGTTCGTTACTCCTTCACGCAATAACTACTAAACGAATCTGAATGAAATTTTGCACAGATATAGATTATTGACAAAAATAACACAGGTTATATTTCATTAACATGCAACGCAGACAACGCCGCGGGTGGAAAATAGTGGATTCATAAAAAAAATTATAAGCTTTTTTTAAAAGCCAGTTTTTTAAATATATCCTATACCCTAGTGGATATTTAGATTATCTGCGAAGCGCGAGTCCGGGTTCGATTCCCGACTGGTGCAGAATTTATATAATACTTTTAGTTATTTCAAATTGATTAATTTATTGCGGATTGGTACCCGATATATTTGTAAAACGGAATTGTGTAATATTTAGTCCATTTTAAATTTCAGGCCACATCAAAGTTGGACCAGCCATCATAAACTTTACGATCTAAGCTAAAATGAAAGCCCTCGTAATCACATAAAAAGCTTTACTGAAAATAAGTGTGACCTGGTTTTGAAATAATAACTACGTACAAGTGTAGAAAGGAATTATATGATTGTCTGACTGAGCGTTGTGCGATAAGCTGTGTAAAACAATGTCTTCGTTTTAGACAGCCAGAAAGGACGTCGCTTTGCGTCTTGATTCATCATGTGTACCGCCAGAGACTGGAATAAGTTGCCCGCATCAGTATCCCCGTATACAAATGTACAGGTCTTCTAAGAAAGGGTGAATTGGCTTTTACTTAATTAAATTTCATGACCATATCCCAACCGTTTACAGCACTCGATTTGATTTAAATATTTTACCAGAATAACTGGCAACCTTGCTAGTAAGTCGACTAGTGCCTCAAACAGGATGACCAATCTGCTTTGCGCCAGTGGGTTGGAGTATACTCTAGGCCTCCTCAGAGGAGAGACCTCATGAGGAGAGCAGAGACCCGTGCTCAGTAGTGGGCCATCAATGGATTGAAGCCAACTGAAACAGGCATTGCAAATTTAAGGTCAATTTTCAAAACGAATATTAAAATTACAGATTTTTTTTTAAATCTAAATTACACATTCCATATTAGTTGCTTCATTACCTGAGCAATAGATACAGTATAATGTTGACGACAAGTGTTAAATTAATGCATATATTTTAACTTCATAGACTAGAACGGTATATTTTCAATGGAAATGAAAAACTTTTTATGGAGTATCAAACAAAAAAACACACGCAGAAAGAAAATTAAACCATTCGACATGTACAGAAGCAAGACTAATGCAATTTAGCGGGAACAGGAGCTGGCCTGTCGTCCATAATTCACCCCCTATTTTCATCCTTTTCGCTCTCTAAGTAATCCTCTACCTTTCCTCTTTACTCATTCAACCCTTCGCAATACCCGATTTGGATCAAGCGTCGCCATAGCAACCATCCAAACAACCATATTTGTAATCCCAGATAATACTGATCCTCCTTCCTCAGCAATTTGCTGACCTTTTAGTACAAATACTAAAAACTGGTGACAGTATCAGAGGCCAAGTTATTCTGGTTTGATACGAGAACGAGGGACGTATAAGCAATATCCATTAAGGCAAATTAAACGTTAAACGAACGGATTAAAGAGCAATTTAGATTAATAGAGATGTAGGTGTGATAGAGAGGTTTTCCAGGGTGTAGTTCCAAGGGTTGATCTGAATGTTGTCGGTGTTCGAGGATTAAGTGGTCCGCTTGTTACCCAACACTTTTCACTAGTGATTTTGAATTGTTTTCTATTCGAATTCTGTATTAACTATGTATATTCGTTGCATTTTGGATCTGGTTTTTTTCAAATTAAAAAATTAAATTAGCACCGGGTATATTTTCATATATTAAAGATATACGACGTCCCATTGGTAGTGTCGTTGGTAAGGGCAAGCTTGCGGCAGATGAATGTTTTTTCATGAGCTATGAATGTTATTAATAATGTACCTATTTTAATTTTATTGCATGCCACTCGCAGCCTAGAGAATCCTATTGCGTCGTACGATAGTGTACACGTCTATATATAGATAGGAATAGACTTCATATGTCATGTACGTTGATAAAAAAGCCTACGCGTTATTCCAAACTATAATCTGTCTCTGTGCCAAATTTCATCGATATAATTTTAGTGGTTTTGGCGTGAAGAAGTAAAAAACACCCATCCATTCTCAAAAAACTTTCGAAATTATAATATTAGTAGGATTTAGTAGTAAATTAACCTGGTGGCTGTATAAACAAAAGCATCCTCCACTCGCAAAACGTATATATTTCAATTTATTTTTAATATATTGTTCACGTATTACGTTACGACATATAACGTATGTATCTAACAGGCTTGATAGAAAGAAGCCGTAAAAGTCACTATCTGCTCTCTATTAATGTCTGTGCTCTTTGTTAAATCTCTCACGTCAGTTGTCGGTGAAAAATTGGCCAGAATCATAATAGTATTATGGTAGAATCCTTCTAATATTATACATTCGAAAGTATGTAAGGATAGCTGGTTGGATTTCTGTTTGTTACTCGTTCACGCAAAAACTACTGCACCGATCTAGATGAAATTTGCCACGGAGATAGATTTTACTCTGAAATAACATATAGGCTACTTTACATTGGAATATTTTTATTTTGGAATATATATTTCTGTATATAAATCATCTGCTCAAATTCAAGAACAGTATACAGGTATCAAATACGAAAAAGTTAAGAATTATTGTTAAGTTTGCTCATCTTGACAAACCGGTTGGTCTAGTGGTTAGAGAACCTGACTGCTATGCTAAAGGTGGTGGATTCGATTCCCACCCAGGTCAAACTTTTTTGTGATGAACAGGAATGTTTGTTCTGTGTGTCTGAGTGTAAATATCTATATAAGTATGTATCTAAAAATATAAATGTATGTTTATCAGTTGTCTGATCACCCTAGTACAAGCAAACGCTTAGTTTGGGATCAGATGGCCGTGTGTTAGTCGTCCAAAGATATTTATTCATTTACCTATGTAAAAATCTTGATAAAATCTGACAACAACTCTTGTCATCTGTCAAGAAATGCTTAATATACATTATAATCAAACCTGTCAATACGTTGGATAAAGTAGTTCAGTTCAACGAACACCTTGGCTTCAACCCATTCAGCACAGGTCTATCCTTATACTGAGGAGGCCTAGACCATACTCTGCCACGCTGCTCCAATGCCGATTAGTGGACGGGTGGCTAACCCAAGTGTCGGAAGTTTTTAGGCCACCCGAAAGCCCCCGACATGGCTTAACGAAATCTAACAATAACAACCGAGACTGGCTTTACGTGCCCTCCGAAGCACGGAAGCGTTCATGGAGTTTTTGCTACTAACGGTCACCCATCCTTTTACCAACCGCGCCCGCTGTTGCTTAATTTTTTCGATTGCTTCCCAACGAAACAAGCCGTCGGGCTATGAATGTTTCAACGAACTTCAACTTCAATGAACACAGCGAGAGAGAGAGAGAGAGAATACATATACTTAAGCAAAATAATTGCATAATCAGTCTAATGAAAAAGTTTAAAATTAATTTGAAAATAATAAGGAAATTACAACAATGCAGTATTTGTCACGAATTTTACTGGAGCTGCGTGATGAAGTTTGGTCTAGGCTTCAGCAATGAGAAAACTTGTAAACCAGTAATGGAGAATTTTTTTTATCCATAAAATCAGGCACATAGAAAACTATTGAGTCGATTTTTTAATTTCGTATAAACAAAAACAAATCGCTGTTTTATCATCTGTACTCTTTTATACCTGTCTAAGTAGCAAGCGCAATAAATTTCCCCTTTTTACGATTCAAATACCGGTACTTCCCCATACGAAGACGTTTTAATATTTGACGGATCCACTACACCTACCTTTGTCACATTTTAAGGGAGGGAATCAATGCTGCGAAATGTTGAGGGCGCCACCCTAAGCTGGGGCTTAGGGAAGATGCACTTAGAGTCTGTTTCCACTGTCGAGACCTTGACTTTCTCGATAAATAAAGCAATAACCTTTTGTTGGTCTCTCGAACATGAGGCCTGGGTTCAAATCCTACGTGTTCAAAATCATACGTTCAATCATTCGTCAGAATGTTGCGTTGTTTGTAAGCCTTACAGAGTTAAATTTATGAAGTATAGTGTTTATCATAGAAACGAAAAATGCTGAAGAATCAGCGGACATTACAGGTGCACCCGCTGAGTGACTGGTGGCACTGACATACAGAAACGACCACCTGTCACAACACGTACACCACCACCAGGAACTCTGCAGACGTTTGTAAAAAAAAATCTGCATGTTCTAATTTCCAAAGTTAATGCATATTACAGATTAGGTGTAACTAGCAGCGGCCAAAAACAGCTAAAGAAAACCTACATTCCTGAAAGTTCCCAAAAGTTCTCGAAGGTGTGTGAAATCTACTCCACTCTCACTCCGCTCCACTCTCACTCCGCACTTGGTGGACTATGGCCTATACCACTCACATTAGAGCCCAAGCCCAGTAGTGGGACAGTCGTGAGTTTCAGTGATGAAAGCAACCAGTCGAAAACACCCTATTCTTTCTACGAATTCTACCTTAAGCTAAACGATACAAACATTCGGATCTACAATTGCTTATCGCTCAAACTTAAATTAACAGATTTATTTGTATTTTGTAAGTATTATTTTTTTCTGTATTTCCCTTGTTTATTTTAACATTAGTTAGTCAAACTTGGTGAAATAAATATTTGTCTTTATTTCTCACTTGCTATTTGTAGCGCAAATTTAACGTTTAATATCAGCACCCGTTACAATACTATCCTTAGTGTGTGCTAGTGTACTAATATTATGTGAGAATGCTTTCTGTCGTGCTCTAAAAGTGTATTCAAATGTAGCCTGTTGGTCTTGTGGTTAGTAAACCTGACTACTCAGCCGGATGTCCCGGGTGCGATTCTCAGACAGAACAAATTTTTCTGTGATATCGGATCACTATAGTACAAGCGAATGCTTAGTTTGGAATCAGATTGGATATTAAAAAAAGATATTGCAAGCCCGTGGGATCAGATGGCCGTGTGTGAATTGTCCTGAGATATTAAAAAACAGATAATTTAAGCCCTTGGTATCAGATGGCCGCGTGTGAGTTGACCTGATATATAAAAAAAAAGATATTTTAAGCCCTTGGTGTCAGATGGCCGTGTGTGATTTGACCTGAGATATTAAAAAAAATAAGCCCCAAAAAATTTATTATGTATGACATAGCCGAGAGAAAGTAGGTAATTGTGTTAGGGATTAACACATAAAATCTGAATTAATTTCATCAACTCATGTTACTGAAAAAGTTTATTTAAATAAAATGTCCAGCAACCCCTGAAGGTCAAAAAAGAAATGGGGAACCCGCATATAATTGCCTGTCTGGCATTGAAACTGAAATATGCCAACACACGTACAGAAATGTGATATTTAGCAGGCTTGTAAAGTCTTTGTATTACATAGGAGTTGGTAGTATCATTAATCAGACTACGAACTTGATCAACAATAATATATATGTATCTATCAGAAGTTGATTATCACCTGCTACGATGAAGGAAAATATCGTGCTTAAACCTGGATTCCTGAGTGTTCTCCATAAAGTTCTCGAAGGTGAGAAGTCCAGCTCCATCCCTTCGTGGATGTGTGCGTGGTGAACAATGGCATGTTCCCCTCAGATTGTGAGTGAAGGCCCGAGCCCAGTAGTGGGACAGTCGTGGTTTGCAAATATTTTATTCTTAATTATAATAGACTAGAAATTGCCCCCGCTTTGTTTCCAGTGGTTTCAGAATTGCCATAGTAATTTAACCTGTTACCCTGTGGGAACTAAGCCATTTCCTGGGATAAAACGTACTTTACAACCATGCTCGGGTTTTAAACTACGACTATGCCAAGTTTCATCTAAATCTGTCCAGTGTTTTTGCGTGAAGCTCGAACAGACAGACAATAAATAAAAAAATGTTTTGATCTCCATATCGATAACAAGGCCTCCCTACACCAAAATTTAAAAAGAATACTTGATGTACAGAATTGACCTTGTTACAGTTTTATTATTAATATAGATATCTGGTAACCTCGTTCCTTAACAGTAGTTCGGAACAGAGTGGTTCGGAGAAGGAATATAGGAAGAAACAATGCACTCCTGAGAGTTCCTCATAATATTTCGGAAGATGTGTGTTAACCGCCCGCAGCATGAGGACTAATACTGAGGAGGCTTGGGACACCACGCTACTCCAATACCAATTTCCAGTTTTACAATTATTGAAAAACTCCAAAACAAACGGAATCAAATGACGTTGTTTCCCCAACAATGGACACACACAAGCACGTGACCCAGTTGCCCTGTATTTCAAGCGACTACAAGCTCCCGTAAGAACGCAGCACTCATCGCCATAACTACACATTGTCTGAGCACCGTTTGGGTTTATTTACAAGAGCACTTAAAGATCTATGCGTTGAAAATAACGCAGTTCCAATTTATAAGGAACACCTTGACAAAAGTGAATTTTATATTGTAGTTAGATTTTACAGTCTGTGAATCTGTGGAATGGGTTTTCTATGCCGGTTTCTAAGTTGGTTTCTAAGCTGAGTAAACTGATATAGCGGTGATAGCCTAGTGGTTAAGAATTCGGCTTCCTACTCGGTGGGTCCGGATTCGAATCCTAGGGCGCGCACTTATGACTTTACGGAGTTACGTGCGTTTTAAGCATTTAAATGTCACTCGCTATAACGGTGAAGGAAACATCGTGAGGAAACCTGCATACCGGGGAGTTTGCATAACTCAAAGGTGTGTGAAGTCTGCCTATCAGCACTTAGCCAGCGTGGTGGACTATGGCCTTAACCTTCTCAAGCAGAGAAGAAACCCGTGCTCATTAGAGGGGCCGTGATGGGGTGAGATAAGTAAACTGAAGAAGTAAGGCGAATCCTAGGGCAGCTGATTTCGGGGCAGCAAATTTGCAAACAAGCAGACGCCTCACGTGATGGCAAGCGATTACTGCCGACCATGGACGTTAACGACACCAGAGTATCACTAACGCGTTACCAATCAGAAAGGAAGACGTAGATCCGCGTGGGGAAGAAAAAAGGAAGCAACACATCGCGGAAGCTAGTAGAACCAGACATTAACTGACCAGACACACCAACAACGTACCGCTTCAGGAAGGGAGACAGAAGAAGATTGGAAAGATGACTAAAGAAAAGTGAAAATAAGAGTAATCTTTCGTAGTTCTTTAGTTACTTTTTACATATATCTTTTTAATCAGATTACTGATTATTTATTACAAACCGTGGTTCCTGTAACGGTGTTCGTAACGGCTCCCCAAAGTATCAGGAGGAACTAGGGTTGCCAACATGTTTTACAAGAAAAAAAGTTTTTAAGTCCGAAAAGAAAAAGAAACAGTATTTAAGAAAGAAAAGAGACAGTATTTTTTTTATATAATTTAAAGACATTCTTTGTTAATGCTTTAACGGTTGCTCTTAAAAGCCTCATTGACCAAAAATAAAATGAAATTCAAATTAATAAGAACAGCCTTTGGTAGACAATCGTCAAAAAGCTGCTGAAAACAATATTTTTTTGTTAATATATAAAATAATAAATATAATGCTGTCCCTAATAGAATAGTTGGCAACCCTATTCCCAGGGTGTCAGGTGGGGCACGTGTTTAAGTATTAACAAACAGTGCTCAATCCCTTGATAATGGAACCGCTTCCTGGAACTTCCCTTTACTGCAGAAGAGATTTATTTGGCTATTAGTTGTAATATTTACTAGCTGCAGCAGGCTCGCGGTGCTATGCATCTCCTCATCATGACCGACCGATATAATTTTGATACCGAAATCTTTTCCAGAGAATTTTGAACAATTTCTAAAGACGTCAATACTCTCCTACCATTTCAGAGTCCATAAAGGACAAACAAACAAAAAAATATTAATTTTTATAGATTTTTAATTTCTACCTCACTGACTGAATACAATGCTATACTTTCAGTGTGATATACATTTTCAGCATTATTTTCAATTAAGTAGGTAATTATACCTCTTCGAGGACCTTCAGGACGCAAAAAAATCTTGCAAAGACTGGGAAACCCCTCCATCAATCATTGTAACCTCCTCAGCAACGAGAAGGGCGTACTGTTTCACAGTTTATTAATGGCTAATAATTACTACAAATCCCATAACAAAGCCTTCATTACACCATGATTAATGACTCACTCACCGTTAATATGTCCGTTAAGTTTAACCATAACTAATGGAGTAACAAAGGCGTCGAGTTCAAACTATTTATCAGAGGCAGGGCGTCGGGTACCGAGGTTAAGTTTTTGTTGAGTTAAAATTAACGCCATTGGGTTATTGCGTTTATAACTAAATTTCATTAGGTTTACTACAAATAAACCTAATCCTACCAATATTGTAAATACGAACGTTTTTGGATGAATGGATATTTGTCACTCCTTAAAACTACTGAATGGATCTCAATGAAATTTAGCACAGGAAAAGATTATGCTCTGGAATACCACAAGAACTACTTTTTATCGACGAACGTCGGGCGATGCCGCGGTCGGGCCCTAGTATATAATATAAAAAAATATACTTGCTTGTTTGTTCATTCGTTTATTTTCATTTCATTTATGTTCATTCCGACATACAGATATATTCATTACTTAAAAATAATTCTTACTTAGCCTATATTTAGTAATAGTACAATCTTAATTAAACTAACTTAATATATAACTTAAATTTCCTGCATGCTTAATTCTATAACACTCATGCGATTGGGATAAAATTTTATCACCATATCGCTTCCTTGTGGGAAGGTTGTAATAAGAACTAACTAAGACTAACAAGGAAGCTATACTGTACGATTTACACATACACACACTTTCAAGCACTCATGCACATACACTTACACACACTTTCAAGCACTCATGCACCTACACTTACACACACTTTCAAGCACTCATGCACATACACTAACACACACTTTCAAGCACTCATGCACATACACTTACACACACTTTCAAGCACTCATGCACATACACTTACACACACTTTCAAGCACTCATGCAAATACACTTACATACACACTTTCAAGCACTCATGCACATACACTTACACACACATACAGATACAAGCACGCAATTATTTGATATGTAACTTACCTGGCATCTTGATGTAATTGAATTAATGTATTTATTAACACTGGAGTAAGGTACACGGGAACATAATGTACATATGTGCCGTACAAGAGGGAAATCACAGATAATTTTATTTTTACTGACACCTGAGATATCCCTTCGTCGTAAACACTCCGCCAGTACAAACGTCTCGCTTTGCGTATTCTTTTATCTTTTATCATGCGTTCATGAAGGACTGGAATAAGTTACCCGCGTCAGTGTTCCCGTTCGATTAAAATGTAAATGTCTTCACATCAAGAGTGACAGGCTTTTGCTGAATTAGTGCGCCTTACCAACCACACCACATCGCTACTTACCATCAGGCGGGATTGTGGTCAAGCACTAATTTATTGAATATAAGACAAAAAAAACATAGGTAGAAAATTTGCCCAATGTTATAATAAATTCAAATTCACTCAAAAACTAATCGTCAGATGTCGCTCAAATTTATATGGGACTACAATGGGACCACCTCTCGAATCATCAAATTTAATACACCCAGTAAACACTTCAGATGTAACATAACAAAGAGAAATGCAATGAAATTGAAAACCTTTTTATAAAATCGGTAAAAAATTGGTAAATAAATTATTGAAGTAATACTTATTAAAATGTATTTATAAAAAAGTTAGCATTCATGCAATTAAACTTAACCCTTTATAAACCATTCCCCTTATTTATAACTAACCCGCTTCAGTTAAAAATATGATGGATGAGATGCCGATTGTAACAGTCGCGAGTAATAAATACTCGTAGTTCTTCCGCAGCACTACATACATACGTGTACTATTTCATTTTATTTACTAGTACTATTAGAAACTGCCCTTGTTCCGCTTCGAAAGGACTAGTTAAAAAGTAGTTATTGTGACATAGGTGTCTTGGAATAATTTGTAGATATTGATGTCGTCTATAAAACTGTAGTACAACACTTTGCTCTATTGTCCATAATTTGCGTTGCGTATGGGATATAAGGATTTTATTATTTTTTTCACACGTTGGGTTCGTACATTATCGAATTGATACTGGAGTCAAACGTTATTGAAAATATTTTTACCGATTTCAAAAGAAGAGGAGGTACTCAATTTGTATGTATTTTTTTTCAACTTTACCCCAGAACTTTTAACTGAGTCTACCGATTTTAATAATTCGTTTTATTTATTTTTTACCTAATATAAGTTTGCGCTCAATTACGATCCCACCTAATGGTAAGTGGCGATGAAGTACTCGATGTTAAAGCACACTAACTTAGTAGAAGCCTATTCACTCTTGACTTGAAGACATTTACATTGTATTCTCCTTTTATCCTAAAGATAGTATTGTACCAAAGTATGTTTGTTCTGGATCTATAATAAAATATCTATGTATTTATCTAATATGTTATATCCCTTCGTCGTAAACACTCCGCCAGTACGAACGACTCGCTTTGCGTATTCTTTTATCTTTTATCATGCGATCATGAAGGACTAGAATAAGTTACCCGCGTCAGTGTTCCCGTTCGATTAAAATGTAAATATCTTCACATGAGTGAATAGGCTTTTGCTTTTTTTTATCAGTTTTCTGATCATCATAGTATATTGCCTATTGAGTTCAGATAGCGGTGTGGTTTCCTGAGACATTTTTATATCTAAACTAGCTGACCCGGCAAACGTTGTTTTGCCATTTATGAAATTACTAATATAACTATTACGAATAGGGGTTGGTGATGGAAGCATGAAAATTTGGGGTTGTATGTATTTTTAATGCCATAGTATAAAAAATAAAAATAATTGTCCTAAAATTTAAAAAATGTTTGGTGTGTACAACCTTTATCACTTAGGGGTATGAAAAATAGATACATAGTAACCGATTCTCAGACCTACTGAATATGCAAATAATATTTCATAAAAATCAGTCAAGCCGTTTCAGAAGAGTATTGTAACTGACATTGTGACACGACAATTTTATATATAAGACAGTACACAGTTACTTAATTATCGGATTTTCACAGCTGTATACCATGGGATGATCTTATACCATAGACACACAATAGACAAGCTGATATAGCCAATCTTTTAAAATGATTCCTTACGTGATCCGACTAAAGACGAGGAAAAATACGAGTACCTCTATCTTACTACTCCGTATATTGCCTCTAAAATATTTGCGAGGTTTTACACTTATGTCGATTTAGGTTTTTTTTGCTAAACCTACTCGTACATAATATTTTGTAAAGTTTTGCTTGTATATCTTACTAATATTATAAATGTAAAAGTTAGTGACGATGGGTGGGTAGATGGGATGTTTGGGATGGGAAAAATACTGAAAGGATCTAAATGAAATTTGGCACGGAGATAGATTATGGTCCGGAATAACACATAGACATTTTATCAACATAATAAGCGAGTAAAACCGCTTGTAGAAACTAACTAAACTGACTAATTTAAAAGTTTACAACACCTTCAGGTGCGATCGAAGTTACAGGCTATCTTATTGAATTAACACATTAGTGAAGTTAATGACCAAACCAAGTGTCAAAAGAACCCACCTGAACACCTCCAACATAGCTAAACTTAAATTTTGTTTTATTTAAAAGTATCTACCTAGAAATCCGAACGAGACGATATCATAGAGCTACGAATTTTATCTTACAAAATATTCATATGACCGTAATTTTACATAAATACAATACGTAATATCTATTTACAATGCATACAATACAAGTAAGAAAGCCATAATATTAAAACACGCAAAGATCAAAAGAACAAAATGGCAGAATACGTGAAGCGTAGCCCTTCCTGCATAATATTGGCTATTGAGAATAAAGAATAGCAGATTGAGAGCGCACATCTGCACAAACATATTTTTTTCTGTATACAATTTATATAACCACACATTCTATAAATAAAATTCGCAAATATGGCTTTACGATATTTTTTTCCTTGTTGAGTTTGATAAAAAAGATGTTTGAAACATAAATTATTATGTTCTTATTTCGAAATTATTGTTCAGAATTGTGGCTTTACTAAAAATTTAGACAGGGTCACAACTATTTTTTCGGTGCAAATTTCTGTTAAGTTAACAATAGAAATAAAAATTTAAAAAAATATATTTATTTTCTAAACCTGTCTAGAGTTCGCTCTGTTATAGATGTCAGTGGTCCAAAGTACAACCAAGAGAGATAAAATTATGAGAAAATTAAAATTTTTATACTATTCAGAAAGTATGTACCAATTAAGTGAGTGATTTTCAGCACATTTTAAATACAGCTGTCGATACACAAGGTTTATTAACAATTAACAAATAGTTAGACGGTGTAAAGAGGGTGGTATCAAAATCAATTGATAGTTCGGCACGTATCCGCGCATCTGTGAGAAGGACTATTATATCCGAATACAATAGACAACCCTAACGTTAAGAGGATTGTACACGATTCATAATATTAACTTTTGTAATAAAAACGACACGTGCTAGCACGAGACGATTAAAATTTCTTGCTAAACTCTAGTATTATTTTCCAACAACAATTTCAACTACCAAATACCTTTCAAATACAATGTCATTTCTGTACTTTACCAGTGTATCCTGGCGCAGGTACCTTCAGGATACTAGGTAAAAACAATCCTTTCCAGACGACGCCGTAAGTAAAGGGCATTTACACAAAATTGCAGCGACATATCCACTAGCATGTTATCGCGAAGGCACGTATTGATCTAACTAAAATTATGCCTTCCACCAGATGACGCCTTCTCAACGATATCTGAAGTCAGTTCTTAACAACTACATATACATGAAGGTTAAGCAAATATTAAAAGTTATATATGAAATAAATTTATTTTTTCCCAAAATCTAAAGTTAGTTCATTATAAATAATACGAGTTTATCAAAATTTGTAAAAATTAACACTTCATATATCCGATCCTACCATTATCCAACCATATAGCGTGCGGACATATAAATTAAAAATTAGTTATTTAAATTTTATCACATCCTTGTCATGTAATAGTGTAAAAGCCGCTTAACAATAAACCACCGAAATACAAACCGACGCTAAGAAAAAATATATATCCCTCTACTACGGATTAATGGCCGCATGTCATAAAGTTTTACGAAATAATCATCGGGACACGATTTGAAATTAGAACGGGGTTCGAAAATTTAGGGGACGAGATGATTTGTCGACAACGTTCTAATTTCAAATATATATTTTTTGGCTGTATTAAATGTTTTTTTTTGCAATGGCCAGCATTAGTCCTATGGCATTATTCATTCTGACATTTCTACTACTTTAAAAAATTCTATGACGTAACAGAATTCATCTGTTAACACTCGTAAGTAAATTACAGTCATTTTATTGCTATTTCAAATAATCATACATCTCTGAGAATAGCATACAATAGTCTCCTCACAAATTTATTGAGACAAATCGCTGCTAAGCACGACAAATGATGACTAATTACACAATCTTAAATAGACTAATCATGACCATTCCCTTAGAGAATTATTGGACACATTCTTAGAAATCTACAAGTGTTTAATTGAACGAAATAATGTTCTTAATGTTTGAAAATAGATTGAGAATGTCACAATGCTATCATCCATCCATCCATCAGCCTTTAGTTGTCCACTGTTGGACGCTGGCCTCTCCTAATTCTATCATACATACATATAATAAATGTATGTATGACTGAACACTTTCTTTTTATGGAAGATACTGGAGTGTTTTTAGTAAATAAAAGAACCCAATTCGCACTTAGCATCGTCTCAAAACGATGTTGCAGGCCAAAGAGCCGAAAACAAATAGTTTTGATTGCTTCCAGCTCATAAATAGCCCACCACTGAGCATGGCTCTCATACTGAGGATGCGCAGAGAATACTCCACCATGCTGCTCCAATGCTAATCCAATATTAGTGACCAACCCACGTGTCAGAAGTTTTTACGCCGCCTAAAAGCATCCGACATGGCTTAACGATTAATATCTAACGATAACAACTGGGACCGACTGTACGTGCCCTCGAAAGCCCGGAAGCGTTCATGAAATTAACGTAAATTAAGTAAAAACGCTTCAAAGTTTCCATTACAAACACATTCCTGTGTACTCTATGTTCTTTGTACATAAAGCTAAATTAACAAGTAGACTTTAATTAAAACGCGGCCCAGATTAATATAATTAGTAGACTTCGTACAAATTTTCTGCGTAAATTACTGGCAGAAGAGAAGAATATTTTAATAATGAAGTTGGTTTAGTAACCTGTCACTACTGTATTTTAACACGTCTGCTTAGTAATTTCATGAATATTCGAGCAGTGTTTTTAGAGACGCTTTTACTTTGTATTTTTTGTCTGATTTTCTTTTTTTTCTGGGTTTATGATTGCTTTATTTTGAACCGTCATAATATTGTAAGAAGTATGCTTGGTTAATCTATGTTTATTTTTTTTTATTCGATCCACAGATAAAAAGATATCAATAAAAAAACAGCCGTTTTAAACGTCGAAGCAGAGTTACTCATACTAGTACTTAGTGTTAATAATAACTTTGTATTATAAGGCACGAATACATTTAGTTCGTATTTTTGATAACTCACTTTCTGCATTAACTCTGTCTTTAAAATTTTGTAATTTTTTCCGCGGAAGGGCACTAGTGACCTGTAACAGATTTTCTAACCTACATACATCACGCATTAGGCTTTTACAAAAGGTATAAATTCATACCAATAAAATTGTAACAAACACTTTTAATTACCTTTGTGACAGAAAAATAAATATATATATTAGTCATAAATACAGTTTTGTGCCTATAAAGTTACGTATATTGTATCAGTACGCCAAGTATTGTCTAGTCTAGGCTATGAGTAGGAAATGTCGAATGCTAAGCCCCCTCGTTAGGTCGTATTACCAAAACCACTTCTTAGCCAATGCGGGCGATTATGTCACGGGGTAATTTGATATGTTAGCTTGCCTGACTGAATAGGTGAATAGCTGGCAAAATATTTTTATCTTCAAAAAAACCGACTTCAAATGTCTCCGACAAGTAACACAATGGTCTATCTAACTACTATCATGGTCAACGTAGTCGCTCCCAGTTAAAGACATTATTAAAGATAACTCAAAAACTGCCCGTGAGATGTCGCTCAAAATTACATAGAAGTACTAGCTTTTGAATAAAAAAAGAATCATCAAAATTGACAAACCCAATAAAAAGTTATGAACGAATGTTAAAAAAAAACAGAAAAAAGCTAATAACTCAAAAACTAGTCGTCAGATGTCGCTCAAAGCGACATGAAACTACCGGAAAAGTATTAGCTTTTAAATAAAATAACAAACGCACTAGTCGCCCCTATATTTTTTTAAAATTATCCTCAATTTCTCTACAGTACAATCATCAGATCCTGGTTTCCTAATCATGGGACCACCCTTGAAGTCTCCTTTTCAATAAAAAAAAAATTACAATCGGTACAAGACTGGGGCTTGAGAGTCAGTTTCCTCTTCGTCTTTCTTCCCATCCCGTAGTCATCATCAGAATGGCTTCTTCTGTAACCAGTCCTGAAGCACTGTTTGTGGTGTGGCTGGGGTTATTATCGACCCCGGTTGTTTCATCGAAGTACTACTTCCCTGCTATCGTTATCTTCCCCATGCGTGTACGTCTGTTGCTTCCGTCCTATCAGGCAAGGGATTAGTACATAGCGCCCCAGAACGGTATTGCTAATGACCATGAATAACGGTGATCACTTTGGATCATATAACCCGTTTGCTCTGTAACCTGCTAGAATAAAAGAAATTATCGAAAGAAAGAAGAAAGAAAACATTCCACAGCAGAATGTAATAGACTTTAGGCTTTATAATAGATTTGTTTTTCTTTAATTTATATTTAGTTATTAATTTCATATTTTATGTAAGGACTTTTTTTTCTTAAGTTTTGATTTTCGTTAATTGAGATTTTTGGTTCCTAAGATGAAATAAATGCATTCCATTCCATTTCAAAATGCATTAAATTTCATAAAAGTACATTTCATTTCAATATGTTCATAAATTCAAGAAATGTGTTAGCTTTCTTTCTTTCAATACTTTACACATAATAACCTTCTAAATGTCACGAGTATTGAGCTTAACCCCATTTGATGAACGGTTGGAGTCCAGAACTGAAAAGCTTAAGAGATATTTGTCACGATGAATTGCTGCGGAAGCTCACGTAAAATATTAAAATTCGAAATTAAAAAGGAATTTTGACTGTAGTGAAAACTCTGAGAGTTAAACTTGTCTACATGCAAACATTTTTGTAATTTTTTTTTTATATAACAGATGTATATATCTATACATTTCTATGTATATATCATATTCTAGAAAACCAGACCAATCGTTTTCAAGATGAATATCTCAACAGTTTCCTGAATAAAAGATTCGTTTAGTTACGGTTTTATTTTGGTGACATTCACTCTTCTTATTTTTAGTTACATTAAAAAGACAATAGATGGCGATATTGTGCAAGCAGAGCTCCGTCTACCAGGCCCCTAAGGTGTGGTAAACGGTAAAATAATACCAGAGACAGATTTAAAGCTTAAAGTATTGTGGAAATCTAACTCCAATGGATTGGTGGTAGATCCACTAATAAGTGCATTGTGGTTAACACAAAGTTATTTATTTATGTAAAATTCGAATCACCTCACTTGTTCGAATTTTAAACATTTTTCTATTTTTTCTGTCTGCTTTAAATTAGGACGTAAAAAAATGTTTAAGGTAATTGCAGCAGTAATGGAACATTTACGGGTTTATTTGTGTGTGTGCGTGAGTGTATCACAATGTGTGTATCACAGACACAAATTTACACATGCATTCATATTAGTAAGTTTGTATTGGAGTACATTTCTGTGTACGTGTGAATTTGTGTTTCTATTGTATTTATGTGTGTATTTGTATGTATTCAGAGGCTAGCTGATCCAAACCTTACGATACCCAGTTAATTATAATACCATGTCAAAACATGGGAACTTACACAAACTTACTGACGCGTCACGCACTACCGTAACATGAAACAAAACACCCATCTTAATCCAATAACATTGCAATGTCTATGACCTCAGGATCTTGGAAATGACTGGGTAATGAAAGATATTCCTAATCTGCTTACGACTGACATACTAAATTACATTAAAGACGTCAGGACGCAGGAAGCCCGGGAATATCGATTCTTTTATTTGAATTCTGTGTTCTATTTTTCTTTTGATTTATGCGATGCAATTTTATGTTATGCCAGCTTTACGGTTTTTTTCCATTAAATTAAACAGGCACAAATTCTGTAATTTTGACGGTTTCACAAAAAGAATATTGCACAACATTTACAATGTATAAACTTATTATTATTCCAAAAAATATATTACTTTATAATCGTTTTAAAAACACAATTTAACCAAATAAATGAAGGACTCTTTATATGAAACACCAACGATATGAAGGACTCATTAAGACAAATCTATTGACCCCAAACACGACGGGTTTACTAAAAGCCATTCCAGGGTTCCCTATCTTTCTTCTAGTTCCATCATCATATCAGCTCTGTGGTATCATATTATTGTATTCAGAGTTACAAATAAATGCCAAGTTACATGCAGATACAATAATCAGTGGGTGAATAGCTTCTTAGACTCCATTACATCGATACCTTAGGGTGGAAAGGTCGTATAAACCATTTTAACGAAAATGAGTTGTGAATGTAGTCTTATGCAGAATTTTTAGCTGTATGGATTGGTCTGTACGACGCTTCCAAATTCACAAAAAATGGTTTATACGGCTTAAATTACTTCACCCCTAAAAAGAGTTTTTTTTTGGAATGTATGGTGCACTAACCAATAAAAAAAAATTACCAACGACTTACTCTTACTCTAGTTACTACTTAATAAAATGTAACAACTCAAATAATCATGGGGTATAATAATAAATAAATATCTTTAGACAACTTACACACGGCCATCTGACCTCAAACTAAGCGTTAGCCTGTTCTATGGTGATCAGATAACTGATAAACATACATATATACCTTTAAATACATACTTAAATAGATATTCCTATTACACACCCAGACACACAGAACAACCATTCCTGCTCATCACAGAAAAGTTTGACCTGGGTGGGATTCGAACTCACGACCACCGGTGTAGTAGTCAGGTTCACTAACCACTAGACCAACCGGCCTGTATGTAATCTATTTAAAAAAATGGGTAGTGCAGCCACTCCAACTTCTAAACAAAGATACGAACAATAAAATATGGTTTTACATAGCAAAGAACATAAAAACTAAGTAATCTCTATATACCTATAAGAATGAAAAAAAAATAACAATTTTTTTTATATTTTTATTTTTGCTTGTTCTGCAATGTATTTATTGTCTTGTTTTTTTAAAGGCATTTTGGTTTTTACACCCTTTGTACCCCAAGTTAACGACAGGTCAAGCTGATATAAAGCACGTAAAAATTTAATGATATTAATTCATACTTATACTAAAACGCAATATGTTAGGCTAAGTTGTGTTGTTGAATAAAATTTTTCCTTGTCGCTATGACGTCAACCTTGCAATCCTGCGGCATATATGTACGTAGTCTCCTGTCATAATGCGCGAAGTCTAATGATATGTCTGATTTGACACATATATGATCAGGATAATGAAATATGTATGGAATTACATTACTTTTAAAAAAAGAATTTATACATAAAACCTGATAGTAACTTGCAACATCATTGCAAATCATAAATGTCCCATTATTGGGATCAGGTTTCACAGGGGTTTAGGGCATATTACACGCTGACCAAGTTCGGATTGGTGGACTTCACAGACCTTCGAAAGTTTAATGGGGAACTCTCAAGACTACAGGTTTCTTCACGATTTTTCACTTTACCAATACAAGTGATAATTAATTTCTGATACGCCCATAACTCTTAAAAAATTAGGTGCAGCAGAATTTGAACCCAAGACCTCCGTTCGAGAGACCAGTGGTCAAACCTGGGATAACACTGCTTCTTACTTACTTAAATAAATATTTATTTTATTTGATTATTCCTTATAAAATAACCACCGATGAAATAGTAAACACATTTTATCATTGATTTACTGTTATTATAATTTTGTTATTGGGACACGTACTACAAAATATACATTACTATTATATATTAAAAGCTTTAATTTATAAAATTTAGCATTTAACTGAAATATAATACTTTGTGATTTAAGAGTTACTCTAGAGTCCAGTACAAACCTGTCTAGGATATATGCACATACATACATACATATATCTTAATTACTTATTTTCGATATCTTTATTGTTCCTTCCTAAGCTTAGTACGTAAAGACCGTTTCTTTTGTTTACCTTCTTTGTTATTTTGCTTGTGAAATTTTAACTTCTAAAGCTGCATGCACGCGTGTTCTTTTTTTAAATTTACGTTGACAATAATGTTTTTAAATTTACATGCAATGTGTTCGTTTTTTAAATTTTACTTAACAGTATTTTGTTTGATTTATTGTAAACTTACCTATAAGGGCCTCCGTTTTCCACAGGCACAAGGCCAGCAATCCTGTAAGCGTGCATCGTATCCGAGACACTCTCACCATTTTCCCAAACTCTCATCCTTCACCGACATTTTTCACCCAAAACCTTAATTTAACACAAATTTTTAAACTACATATTATTTATTTAACACTATGTGAATGCATTGTTGACAAGGTATAGTATTAACGTAGTATTTTAATGAATAATTGGATTCAGAGTTGAACGACAGCGATCGTAAATACGTTCGCGGGGGGTTATGATGCAGAGCGACACAACCTCACACAACAAGAGCTATCGCGGTACTGACTGAATTTTGTACGGTCGTCTCATATCATTCGAAAGCTAGATGAAAGGTCGTAGGCTCGTAGCAGCTTGTAGCGATTTGGGAAAATCCGCGACACATTGATCGAATTTTCATACGAACCTTTTTGGAATAATTATTTATTAACAGCTTTACGTAGCTAATTTCGTAAAGATATTACTTTATTATTAAAACATAAAATCTAATCCTACTACATACAATTCCACTATTTTATAAACGCGAAAGTTTGGAAGATGGATGGATATTTGTTAGTCTTTTGCGTAAAAACCACTGAATGGAAGAGAATTAAATTTGGCATAGAAATAGGTTACAATCTGGAATAACACATAGGCTTTTTATCGACATACCAAACGTATAAAACCGCCAGTGTAAACTAGTTTATTATTTAGTATAAGAATTTGAAAATCATAAAATTGTATTTAATCTGATCGAATTAATTTATCAGTCCTTTACATAACCTGTGATTTTATTCGTGGGCTGGTTGAAGTTTCCAATAGATTACACGCCTATAGACACGACCCTAGGGATTTTACGTAATCAGACACTAACAATGTCGGTAACGCCTGGAATTTTCATCGTGTAGGGAAGTAGAAACATGTTTTAAACCTTTTATTACTTGTATCTAGCATAAGTACATATACTATGTATCTAGCATAGGTATATATCCACGGAAGAAAACGTTAATGCCGTAAGTATAATAAAAACAAAATTTCAATACAGAACAGACTCGTAAAATTAAAAAATATATATGTATATATAATTAACGCTATGAGGGACACACAGGCATCTGATTTTTATGTATTTTTTATCTATATTTTTAAAAAGGGTTTTAGTCAAGAATTTGACTACGCCACCCTCGTAGGTCAATGTAATTATCAGACTATTGTTACTACTGACTTTCATATATGATTTATTTTCGATTTTACTAAATTTTTTGGCGCTGTCGAAAACATAGATTTTCACTTACGTTTTCTTTCGCCGGTATGTAGGTTTGTTCGAGTCAAATCTTGCTGTCGAATGTCAAAGTTGACATATTTTGATTGTCATAAATAAGTTAGCACTTGACTACGATCCCACCTGATGGTAAGTGGCGATGAAGTTTTAGGTGATAAAGTGCACTAACTTGTCCACACATTTTGTATATTGCTTCGGTTCCGAGAATAATCTTCTGTCACGCACATACATATGTACATAGTATAGAAAGAGACACACAGAACACAGAGGTGCGTGCAGGATTTGAACCCAGGACTACTTTTTTAGCGACTTGCCTTAGGCTATAAAAATACTATTACAATGTGCTATTTATAAATATGAATCTTACATTATAATAGAGTTTTAATTTTAAAAACTATTCCATATTTATTTTTCAAATCACAAACCACAGATAAAAGTAGTAAAAATACCACTACGAGACAATCAGTTCGGAAACCTGGCCATTCGACTTACGGACTCATTTCCTCTGGGAAATATCTTCACCGGCTTATGCTGCAAAAACATATTTTAGTGATATGACGGTTCAGGTTCAGGAATTGAATGCAGGTCCCAATAAAACACGTACTGCTGGTAATATCTTTTACTAGTTCCCGCCCGCGACTTCACCCACGTAGTAGTTACGTTGATAAAAGGTAGCTTATGTGTTATTCCAGACTATAATCTATGAATATGCCAAATTTCATACAGATCGGTTCACTAGTTTTTGTGTGAAAGGGTAACAAACATACATCCATTTTTATTCATCCATCCTCATAATGTTCAGCATTTATAATATTATAGTAGGATTAGAAAAATATTATTGTTGTGTAATCGTTTCGTGATTGATTATTTTTTTTCTTTGTAGGCGTCCGCTTGCGTCTATTTCACAGGACATCGGTTACGTGATTGGAATTCAGCTCGGCAAGTATAACCAGAGTTATGGACCTTTGTCGGCGACTATACGTATGTTCCCTGCTATTGACCCGGGGCGGCAAGCTATACATATTAAAGAATTTCAGACATCATTTTATGTAAAACTTACTGTGCCCTTGACTTCGTCCATATGAAATCTAATCTAAAATAGTTATCTTGACCATATCCAGGATATGAACAGAGAATTAAAAATTCCCCTGGGTTGAAGTGCACGTTTATCTTAAACTGATTAAACTTGGCACAGAGATAGATTATAGTGTAAAATAATTTTTAGGATACTTTTTATGTACATACAACGCGGGCGAAGTCGCGGGCGGACACGCGTAAATACATAAATTCTAGTTGACACACGAGGGTACTTTTATTTTTTCAACCGCCGCACTATTCTTAAAAAAAAGCGGGTACTTCGTTTCGACCGTGATTACACGAAGCTCTTTATAATACAGACCCTTTATCCATACTAATGCGGTTAACGTGCCGTGACATCGATTCGGTGTGATACCAAGTTTGATGTTGGCCGACATTTTGTTATAATGAACCGACGCACTGTTATGTCACACTTTACTTAAAAAGTTTGGGTGGCTTCTACCCGTTTATGGCCTACTAGGGTTCTCCCGCGGCTTCGCCTGTGTGGTATATCGGTAGAAATTAGACCATGTGTTATTCCAGATTATAATATAACCCTGAACCAAATTTCATTCTGATCTATTCAGTAGTTTTTGCATGAGGGGTAACACACAGCGATATCATATACTTTCGCATTTGTAATATTAATCCAATCAAAAACATACATGTAAATGAGAAGTTCAATACTTCCCCACTTAACCGACCAAAAGAATTGAGATCTACAAAAATGGATGCTAAGTTCTGTGTCCATTTGGGATGTAATTTAAGCTCATGATTTGTTCTGAAAGTCTGTCGAGTTGGTTCTAGTAAATATACACTTAGCGCGCTTTTCCTTGAATCTTTGAACCAGCCTCTTGACACACGTCTGTCTCAATATGATTTTTTTTAACTTGATAAAAAATTATATCCGATCCGAATTTAACTTTCTAATATTACGGGTCACTGCGCTAGAATGCGGACAGACGATTAGGACGTACAAGAAAGGACATTGGACGTGGCCAAAAAATAAGGAATCCGATTTGCTGTGTATACTTTTCGGATTTTCTAAGGAACCCTAAAAAGGTAACGGTGTTTCCGTTCGTTTCTAAAGTTGTCTTCTCACTTATATATAAATAAGTTTGCTTATTTTTTTTTCTTTTATACAGTACATCTTTTTTAGTTGAATACCACCCAAAACTGCTTACCAACACTTGGGTATGAGTTTGATGTAGCCATATGTAGTAGTAAAAAGAGCTGTGTATACAGGAAAAGTCTTCTCGGGAATTTCTTGTAGCTTCTTCCAAGAAATCAGCCAATCTATATTTCTACAAAATGAAGCTATAACACACATAGTTTGACTTTCGAAATGTTTTCAAAATCAACCTAAACAATTTAATTTAGTTAGAAAATACATATAACGAACGATATTAAGTGCTAACTTTTAATTTAAAGAAACGCAACGTTGATCCGTCAATTTGACAGTTCTTTATACAAAGGAAAATGAATCAAAATGCCACTATACTTACTTGCTCACATATTTATATTTATTACATAATATTACCACAAAATGTTAGAATAACCAATCTCCAGAACATCGGTCGATTTATCTTACGAGTTAAAATACACATAAATCACAATAACATACCCAGTTACAAGATAAACAGTAAACTTAATACGAACAATTATTATATCGACAACGGAAAACAATAAGGGCGTAACTAGTTCCACGACGGAATAGAATAAGGGCGTAACTATTCAGAGTTCCACTAAAGAGTTACGCTCTTACTATTTTCCATCGTCATTTCGATTTTAATTAATCTATTCTAACTCAAGGGCTTCTGTCGGCCCTAAACTGTACGAAGTAAAGGGTCCCAGATTCATATTCCCAGTCCAGGCATGGGTTTATATGACAGATGAAAGTTTGTTCTTCGGCTACGGGTGTATTTTTGTGGTCTGTATTAGTGTTGTCGGGATCAATGTGCAACTTAGTTTGTATAAAGATTCTATATTCTGAAGCTACTTAAGAAACCATTAACAACTGAGTGCGGTAGTTCGAATGAATCGCTTTAGTGTCCTGGAAGGCACGTTCAACTATCAAGCCTAGTAGTTCTTAAAAAACAAATTACATTATTATAACTATACATCAACCCGGAATCTCACAATAAAAATTTAAATGTAAAAAAATTCTAAACATACGGAATATTAATTAAATATTCATCGCGCCAAACTTCTTGGCTTTTCTAAACTGCGCTCCATTTAAATGATATACAAATATTAAAGGTTTAAAGCGCGATTTTAATACAGGAAATCCAAGCATGGGTTTAAGGTACGTTTTTTTTATAAATTGATTCAGTATTATAATTCTTTTATAAATATCTGAATTATTTCTACTTATTCATAAACTTATACTAGACATCTTAACATAAAATAAGTAGATATGACGGTGATTATAGTACTTTTTATAGATAAAGTCTGATGATTACATGAAAATGTATTTACTTTTACATACACTAAATATGAATATGAAAAATCGCCACATTTGCGATTGAATGCTCTAAAATATCTTAGTTTTTTATGTTTATAAATATGTAATATGTTTATAAATGAATCAAAAATATTACGATAACCAAACAGTTTTAAAACTTTAAAAAGAAAATAGACCAAAAGTCTGTGACAAGACATCGAGTACTTAATCTACTAGACCTTGCATTTAACGTGAATTATTTCTGGCAATACATCAGACCGATCGACCATATATTACAATCCGCTGAGAACGTACCAACCGATAGTGATTTATGATGTCGACGACGAAAAACAGTTTTTAGTATAAAGACGAAACTGAGTAACGGTAGAGTTACGCCCTTACTGTTTTCCATCGCCTCTCGTTATCTTTTTGATAGTACAATGGTACATGTGACATCTGATTGCGTAAAATCACTTATTTTAATGACTGAAAATGTCCTTATAATAAAACCGTCACAATTTATAAATTGGCAAATGCTATAAAATTATCTTAAGTCTTCATCTATTGGCTAATACAAAGGTTCCCAAAGTGTACGCCGTAAAAAGGACATAGGGGCGCCGCGAGTCGATCCTCTATAACCTACATCCGTAACCTTACTACTATTATTTATATGTCTTTCTCAAATAGTTAGGGCAGGGGACCGTGACAAAATACCAAAGTTATAATTGCGCTGCGGGTTATAAATGATTGGGAACCCCTGGACTAATGATTCATAATACAATTTTATTCAATTATTATATGAAACTAAAATGTTGTGACAACGTAAAAATTAAAATTTGTTCAAATACACTACTAAACCGGATATTTAGTAATAAGTTAAAGACAAAAGATTATTCAGTCAACAATTTGGGTTTTACACACTTGCGACAGCGCAACACCACAATGTCACCATACGATTACCAACGATAACCGTCGGTAACGAATAAAAATGAAATAATTACTAATTTATATTACCAAAGCTCCGCCTCGAAGCATTGTCCGCCATTTTTGACTTGCAGCCGCATTCGGCAGGGACAACAAGTATCGATGAATATTATCGAAAACAAGTATCGAATCAGAAGTTTCATTAAGTTCCATGAGTAACTTTAAGTACCTCCAGGTATCGATACCCTGAGGTATCGTGTCGATACTTTGTCTTGCATAGAAATTGTATTTAATTAAATGGACGTACACATTTTCGTTTTTAAATGATATTTATAAAATTCAGATATGTTGTTCGTTGTTGATTGATTCTTCGGTAGTCTTTGACAGTACATATTTTTATCGATACAACACAACACTTTTTCGGCGGAGTCGGTGCCATTTTAGGTAGATGTGGCTTCAGACCACGTGACCTTATGTCATATCCACTTTTCTTACATCAATTAATTCCATGCATGCAACGTGACATTGTCGCACGTGTGTAAATTCCTTATTAGCTCCTAAAAGGGCTCAAGACCTTATAAACTAATGACAAACAAAAATATGATTTTTTTATTCTCATACCTAATAACCTCACATCGGCATAATATTGATCTTTTTATAATTACAAATTGAATTCAATCATTAGTATTTCAAAAAAAGAATAATTTTCAACATAATAACAGTATTATGCTTAAATGCTTAATCAGAAAACATGCTTAAAAACATATGGTTTCAAAATAAATTTTGCTTTTCAACTTCTTATACCGAAGGTAAGTTTCTACAATGCGTTGTTTAAAAAGGATAGTCAAATTTGCTGTCGATCATACTTCCTTAACAAATTCATATCCTACATCAGTCTAATCGACCTTATATAAGTCACCGCGAGCAATGAACCATGCAATGATTATGATTGATGATGTAATACAATTTTGAATCGACTAATCACATTTATAGTCTAATAGACCCATAGACCCCACCTTCGTTATTTTATAAAAGCTGAAAGTTAGCCAGCGCATGAACATTTCATGAAATATTTTTATAAAAATTTCATTGAATATTTTCATGAACATTAATAGTGTCTGGCAGGGGGGTAACAATTATGTAACTGTATGGCAATGAATATCGTGCTTTTTAATAATTTTCTGATGGTAATACCAAAAAAAACGCACTTTATTTTTTGATGGTAGGATTGGTATTTTGAACATAAATACCGTTTACCTGCCAAAGTCACGGTAACAAAAACTCTTTAACGTCCCATCGTTCTTACCTGTATTGGGAGCGTGCGCTGACAAACTTTCAGCTTTTATAAAATAACGAAGGTCCCCAGACCTTTACGGGTTCTAGCTCTATTTATTTTGACGCCTCTTCTCTAATTCCGCGCTTTTGCCAGCAGAAGATTTTAGACTTTTAGAAGGAGTATACTCTACCAATCTACACTGGAGCAGCGTGGCACAGTAAGCTCTAGACCTAAGTCACAATTAAACCCACAGTCAATATTGGGTTGAAGCCGGCAATGCTATGTAATCACTTAACATTAAAACATACATATATTTTTACACATTGAGACATTAAATTTAAAATTTATAAAAGTATTACATGAAGCATAGTGACATAAACTACCTGACCATCATGCTAATAGATAAGACCGTTTAATCATATTTTCACACCGTTCCGGCAATGATTACTTAAACCGATTACAGAATCAGTAAATAAATACTATGCTAATTAGCGATTTAAGTAACCATTAAACACTCTGAGTGAGGTAAACAAGCTTTCCGTTTGAACCATATAAGAGGATTGTCTATAATGTACATTTGAACGGCTTGAAACTGTACATATTAATATTTTTCTTGCTCCTGGTTAGAAGTTAAAAAGCCTTGATTTAATTAGATAATTATCTATGGTGATTGTGCTCATAGATCGAAATATGTAGCACATTTTTTGGGGATTTCTGGACTATATATTAAAAAAAATTTTGATCTATCAATAGTAGAGGATTCATATATATTGGTAACTGAATTTCACTTATTATCACAATGATAGAAATTTTTTAGTCAATAGTTCAAAGGGAAGAAATGTGTTTGTTTAATAAAATTAAGACTATACTAGCCGAAGTTATAAAAAGATCTATTAAAATATTTAAAATCGTAAAAAAATTATTATACAGCCCTAATAGGAAGACATAAAATTTCGTAACTGTAATATTAACCAATGAGGAGTTCCCTTGTCTGGAGACAATCCTGATCATAGTATCAGGTCATGCTTATAATAAAAATGCATTCTCATCAGGACGGAAACTTTATGCAAAGTTTTAGCTCCATATAAGAGAAAGTATGCTAATTAAGCTTGAAAAATGTAACCACAATTAACAAACATATATACAAACATACTTCAGGTCCAATAAAGACTTGTTATTAGCAGTTATGTGGTTTCAGAACGGACATACATTCTATTTGGGAAGCTAGTAATTTGACTTTGAATACCCTTATCTCTCTTTCTCTCCAATACCCAATGCAAAGTATTCATAACAAATATTTCAAAGTAAATATCATTAAACCTAAATTTTATTTGAGCAGAAAAATTTTCTTTGTCTTTTATACAGTATTGGAGTGAGTTCCTACATAAACTTAAATGGTTTGTTTGAAATTTCCATCGGCACCATTTTCTTTAGAAATATTATTACTGACTTGTTTTAGTCTTATATTAAAATTTGGGATTAATACCCAAAATTGCACCACCTACTCCGATCTATGATTATTACATGATAAAACTTACAACAAATAATAATTATCTAAATACGCTTACATGGTATAAGCAGTATCAACTCAGATTGGGAGATTAAAACCAGCTGTAATCACATCTGCGGTAGGAACTCAATAGGTGTCGCAAACTTGAAGTCCTCGGGGAACAGTTTAGCAGCAAACGGGTACATCAGCTTGTATGACTGTCTGATTGTGACGTCTGCCACTCCAGCAATGTCACCAATGTCTTTCTGGCTGCGTTTGTCTTCGGAAGCCTGGAATGGATATGAGAGAATATGTATTAATTTGATTATCAAGAGTGAGTAAAGCTTTTACAAGTGACATCAGAACATTGATTTAAAACGTAAAGACTGTATCGTCACACACAATATTTATTGAGAATATGATCTCCTTAAAAAACAAGTATAAGCACAAGTCTCGTCCTTCTCTACCATAAAATTTTATGAAATCAATACTATTACTTTATAATATTAATTTAAATATACGCTATACTATACTATTGGTTTAAATATACACAGTACAAATTAATATATAATTAAAATGTATGTATAGAGAAAAAAAGCAACAAATGGTTTATTTAAATTTATATATAAATTTATATTTGTTTATATTTTTAACATTTTACATAAAATGATATATCTGGAATCTTTACAATTAGGTTATACATTAATAATTGTTTTTTTTTTACCACCTGCCACAAACTCTCACCTTCTGCATGGATTGACTAACAGAGAATGTCAATAGGCACTAGTACACCCTTTGTAAAAAACCATTAAGGTTTTTACATAAATAAATAAGAAAATCAGTTAAAGCCACTTTGAGTTATACATAACACCCCTAATTAAAGTCAGAACCAAAAGCTTTTTCATGGGCAGGATTACATCAACAATTCCATAAGCCCACTCATAACAAGGTCATAATTACATTCTCATAAATGTAAAGTACTTACTTGGGAAGCCATGTAAATAGCTGCTGCTGCAACTGATATAGGGCTGCGGCCAGACACAATATCCAGCTCTCCAGCTTTTCGAGCAATGTGGGTAGCTGCTCTTTGTACACTGTTCGGAAGACCAAGATTCGAACAAAATCTGGACATGAAATCTGCTGTTGTGATAAGATCAACTGAGGTCTCCAAAGCCTTCAGGATCAGTTTGAAACACCTTCCAATCTCTTTTTTGCTGATCTTGCTTACGGCACAGATCTCTTTGAAGGTACGTGGTACTCCTTCCTGTCGACAGGCGATGTACAGACAAGCAGATGCAATTGCATCATTCGCTCTGCCTTTTAAGTTTTTGCCATCATGTACCTGAAAAATGAACATTAGTAATTCTAACTTATTTTTTGTGGAACAACACAATTGCAATCAAAGTAGACATAGAATATAAGTATAAAGTAACTCGTCTCAAATTTAGTTCCTGACTGTGAATAAACATTTATGTAACAGATGCTTGTTTTAAATTGGGTATTAGTAGACACCACAACTAGATATCTTGTGTGTGTGATATGATTGTGATAGGTTTAAGTTATCACAAATATGATTTTCAACATGGAATCAGAGCCCTAAACAACAAATTTATAGAAATTTGTGCAAGAGAGGCAAATTTGAGTAAAGTTTGATAGAATAAGCCTACTACATACATACATACTAAAATCCTATTAATAAAATGATTTCTACAATTATAGCAAATACCTAATATCAGTTTAATTCCTTTTTTGACATACTATAAATGGATATTTGCCCATAGTCACAGTAGCAAGATAATATTTGAAAATTTAAATTGATTATTATAGATAATACAAAAGAAATACCTGTTTAAACAAATTATTAGCTCTATCAATAATGGTCTTTGGTAGATTGATTCGATCAGCCATAGTATTGATTTCCCGAAATGCGTTAATAAGAGCCCTGTCTGTGCTACTAATATTCCTCCTGTTCTGGTACTTGGAAACTCCAAAACTGTCAAATGAGGCATCTCCTCTTCCAGGTCCAATTATTGTGGACAAATCACCTCCTGATAACAGGGGGTTTTCGGGACCACCAACACGAGATGGATCTACTCCTGATTTTTCATTACTGAACGTACGCCATTCTGAACCTACGTCGATAACTCTGTAAAAAGATTTTTAGTGAAACATAAAATTTATAAGCATGAATTTAAACAAGACACATTATACACTTGGACATAATTAAGCGGTCAGTTAATAATAAGGTTAAGGTAAAAAGTTAAAAAGGTAATAAAAACTGTATTTTATAATCTTCTGCTTGAATAATTTAACTTGCTTTCTTGATAGTATTGATGTGTAAGATCATTTTTGAACAATTTTTGACATGGTTTTCTGATTTTAATCATGTTGCGGATGGAATACTTTTCGTTTTACTAAACCTTGACACAGACTGTTAAAAAATAATTTTTTTACAGTTTTTATTTAACTTGCAGGGTATGTTAGTACATTTGTATATTTGTTTATTACAGGTCCAATCTTACAAGCTTAATTAGACCCACTTCCTCTCACATTACTTATCTGCAATTTTGCATACTGCTTCAGTTCTAATCACATTGCATTATTATTATAAGCATACCCTGATACTATGTGCAGGATTGTCTCCAGAAAAGGGAACTCTTCAACGGCTAATAGTTATGAAAATGTATGTTTCTTTGTATGACGGCTTTATAATTAAAACTTGTTTTTTAAATATTATAATAATCCTTGTTTATAGGTGAACATGTAGGCCTTCTATTAATAAGTGGTGACCATCGGTAACACCAAGCATATATGCAAAAATTAATGAAGTTGTCACATAATTAAACTTATTTTTTAACGGTTATTTTGGTAGTCTTTGGGCTATTCGTTTTAGCATCCTCTGGATATAATCTAACTCATAAAATGCATTCTCTTTAGTAGTTCTTTTAATAAATACCAATATTTCTAACCACAAAATAAGAAGTATTTAACATTAAAATATCTACTGTTGTTAAAGAAACATACCTACACTACAATACAATAGTACAATTAAAATAATTTACATTAATGATAATTAAGACTTGACACCCTTTTCTTGATTATTTAATTTTGTATTGTACAATCATAAAAATACAACATTTTATGAAAGTTACAAAGTACTTGTTATTTGGTTACAGAATAGAAATCGTATGAAAACATGATATCAGTTTCAACAAGGCGAGAATTGCAAGACGTGCAGCCTTCGACCTGTTTAGTATAATCGGATGTTTCAATGTTTCGTAAAATATTGCGCCCGTACAATAAGTTTTCTTTACCTGTCGCCTACTACGAGTCCACATTCGGAACATATCATGTCCCCGGCCCTGTAGTCCTCAATAAGTGGCGCATCTGGGTGAGCATAGCACACAACTTTATTTGCCTCCGATCTAAAACCACAAAGGAAAGTTGACTTGAAAACTCAAACCAATAGAAATCAACATCGGGCATCATCGCGAAGATGTCTTCGTATACATGAACGTGATGACATGTTCGCCAACTTACATAAAAACATATCACATATCATGAATATTTGTCTCAACGGCAGACAATAATTATCTGCAATACGAACAAAACAGCCATAAAAATAAATTAGAAAAACAGACCTCGACGTGCTCGCCATGATTGTCAAATAGTCAAGCCTGAAAGTAAATCAAAATGACTATAGACTATAGAGGCAACAGATAACTAATACCAATTTCTAAAAAAAATATTAGTTTATTGTACCTATTCAAAATATATCTAAAACTTAAAATATAAACGAAATCCGCATTTATAATAGAACTTAAAACAAAAGGCCAAGTGAAGAAACGTTTTCAAACCTTGTCTATGATATATGTATGATTGACCCAACGGGCAACAGATGGCACTAGCAGTTTCAAAAACTAGGTAAAAAATTTAACTTTGAAGATTTAAGATCACGAAAGGACAAGGAAGTGAGGTACTCACTACCATTAGATTAATTAACGGTTAACTGTGTACACAATTGCTCAAATTTTAAAATAATAATCGGGATTTATATATGTAATATAAAACACGATGACGTCCTTATCGCTAAGTATAAACTTATATATCCTGAGAGGAAAATTAGTGATGAAAACATGAAATTCCACGTACCTAGTATGTATTACATACATATCTTCCCCAGCAGGAAATCGAGCCTGGGCTCCCCTGGGACTCTCCGTTCCACGGTCAGTGTAGTGTTCTTTAATATACATAGACCTATTTTACACTTCTATGCCTAAGTTCTGCTGCGTTACACAATTTGTCAAAGATTTCAAATTACAAGTAAGAATTAGTTTGAAATTATTAAACTTTGTGCAATTATTGCCGTCTACTGCACTTTTTAGACACCGCAAAAAGGGGTAAGGATTATTACGCAAAGGTTTTAGTTGGGTATCTATTGAGATTGCCTACTAATCTATTTGACATTAAACTTTCGCAGAAAAAAAATCTAAGAGCTGTGTCAATTTGGATTGTCCGTTGACTTTTTCTAAGAATCCATCCATCACAATGATTTTAAAAGGACGCTTATAATATAATACATCCATCTGAAC
>DWJZ01000405.1:0-33332 GCA_018249125.1 Asbolis capucinus
AACCTACTTTATCTCAAACGAGCAAAGCTTAATATTGAATGAGTAAAAACAACAAATCCCTTTTACGGATTTCAACTTTAACACAACGTAATACAATTGAGAGTTGCGTGCGAGCGCCTTGTTCTCTTGATTTCATCCTATCTTCACATCATTTAGTTGCCTCTCGGGCCCGAAAGGACTAACGCGCCAATAGACTTGCGGCCAATAATGAGCTGTATATTCAAGGCGATAGGGATGCATACCGTTCAACGCGGTTGCTCGATGGATTCTGCGGTGAAGTTTTTATTCGATTCATTAGCGCAATATTTAGGAGCCATTAGGCGTAAATAAGCGCGTCTTTGAGCGTGTAGAGCGCGCCTGTGACGTCATTTGTTACGTTACGTCGTTACGGTGAGCTTTTGACGACTTCGGAAATTAATACGAGAAATATGTTGGCGTGTGTGATTATTATGTACATAACAAAGAGTGTTGATCACATCACAATGCGCAGAACAACATCGTTTAACTTGTTATTGTGTATGTCACTCAATTTATTTGTTTAATATGACGAGCACGGACGACGAAAGCTGTTCTAATATATGTATATAAGGAATATTAAAATGACCTAGTAATGCTACTCGTATGTTGGCGCCCCTCCGTTAATCTGTCAAGAACCTATCTGCCGTTGTTCTGGATATTTAACTAAATTTTTCCTCCTACTATCTACTACTCACTACCTATATTAATAGACTCAGAAGTATAAAAATATGTACTTAGATCTTAAATATCATACGTCGATGACGTCAAAATACCCTCTTGAAAATCCAACATTTATGCAAAGGCCTGGGTTCCAGTTTATATAAAAAGAATAAAAATTAGTACACGACCAAAAACAGTTTGAGCAATGAATGCAATAAGGGCACGCTCACACTGTGGCACAGGCAGCATCGTTGCCCAGCGCCCTCGTGCGGACGATACGAGAACTATTAGCAGGCACGCGGCGCTGTTTGCTCGGCTCGCGCCGATATAGCACGGCTCCATTCAACTGAACTTGAGAGCTTTTTAATTGAATAAATTATTGCATTTCGAGGGGGTGTGGATGGAGATATTGTATTTGCCAGGAAAACAATGTACATTTTACAATTAAATAAATATTTTTAAGATAAGTAGCTATAACAAAATGAAAGATAGGTACTTATTAACAAAAAATTCAAATAGTTCTTCCTCTTAAATGAGATAGTAAACAACGTGATCAATAATTGATCTTTTAGCAGCTTCATAAATTATTAATTTTTACTTCTCAATATCACTTTATTTACAGTTAATGTAATTGCACCAATCTATGTTGGCAGTTATCTTATCGTCAGATCAAGTATGCAGTAAATAAAAAAAAATGGAAAGTTATAAGAGAACTATAAAAATAAAAACAATATAACTTCATAATTAAATACAAATAATGACCTAATCGCTGGACACAGTCCTTGTCCTGCATCAAAACAATATAACTCCAGGATAATTATTAACGTGGTGACGGTTGGCAACATTGTCGCGAGGAAAACTCAAATGAAACACAAATTACGGCAACGTTAAGCTACATTGTTGTTAGAAGTTGGCGAACGTGCGGACACCGAACAATATTTGCACAGGACAGTGTAATTAAAAAAATGCTCATTTCCTTCATCGTGCCATGTGGAGCATGGAGGAGCTGTGCAGATGATGTCTTTTTATTTCTAGGAGTAGATATCTCAGTTGAGGTATAAAAACGCTCTAGCTTTCCATCGATAAATGTAATCTTTTGTAAGACAAAAGACAAGATACTGATATAGTATTAATTGATTGACGTACATCGATCTGTTTAGCAAAACGTTCTCCGTACTAAACACGTCGTACGATAGCTGTCTGCATACCAGTACAGATGACACGGCCATTGAGAAACAAGATAAATGTAAAACAAATTGTCAATTTACAACATTAGGTGTAGTGAGCCACACTGGCCGCAGCGCTTGTGGTCCGACATCTGCGTGAGCGTGTGGACGAGTGTGGTGACAGGTTATGTTACTTATTCATTTTATTTACTTTAAATGTATTTTGTAGGCTTCATATCTTAGGCCAAAAGTCTTTGAAGCCACATGCATTAACGATGACTGTGAGACTTAGCACATTAAATATATTAAATGTTAATACAATGAACAAACAAATATGGAGTAATATAGAAGGTTGTAGTATACATAAAATGAAATTTATTAACTACTGATTGCACAGATTACCAAAAGCAAAGCAATATTTATTCGCAAATATTATACAGTGCTTCAGAAAGGAACTTTTTACCAAATATTTAGAATAGCAGTGATTCAATTTATAGAATAAAACAGAGCTTAAATAAACTACTGCGCTGCTTTTCAGTGCAATCTCCATTGCACTTATGCACTTTATTAAGCACTACCCCAAAAATTATTTACCGCACCATGACAAACATTGAGCTATGAAACACATTAATGACGTGCTCCCCCAGTGTCCCGCGACCCCCGGGCCTCGACCCCCGAACCCCGCTCCCCCGCCGCCGCTCTGACAGCGGAAAAACAGCAAATTAAACGGTAATAGTAATCGAGACGCGACAAAACATGCGACTTAACAGCGCACGGAACTGCGCCAGGGCTGCCACCAAACAATATTGACTACACTAAATTTCACCACATGCACTCCGCACTAAGACACCCTGTGTTCCCTCGCTCTGTGTCGCTCAAAATTACATGCAACTATCCGCCAAGTACAAGCTTCTGAACAAAAAAATAATCATAAATATACCCAATAAAAAGTTACTAACAAATATTAAGAAAAACAAGTACAATGCTGAAAACTCAACAACCACTCGTCAGATGTCGATTAAAGGTACATGGACATATGGTACAAGTATTACCTTTAGATTTAAAAAAATAATTAAAATTGGTATAATCAATAAAAAGTTATGAGGTCAAGAATAAATAGAAAATATCAAAACTGCTCATCAGATGTCGCTCGAAACTAAATAGGACCACATGACTAGCACCTGCTTTCGATCAAAAAACAATTTTCGGATTCGGTCCACTCACTAAATTTCAAAGGTATGTAAAAAAATACACATGAATCCTTTTTTGAAGTCAATAAATACCTACTTAAAATTATTATTATTTCTTTATTTTAAAATAAAGCAGAACGTTTGTTTAGTCTGTAACAACCTCGGACTCGGGTAGAAGGAATCTTAATATTTACTTTATATTTATACGTAGGTAAAGTGTTGCAGAAGTTGTAGTTAAGCAATGACGTTGAAATTATTACCAACAAAAGTTAAAGTTAGTAAGTGGCAACCCTATCAAATAAAGCCCCCTTGCACCCCAATCGAGCTTTCGTTGTTCGAACAAAATGATACTATTTGATGTCAACGCTTTCATTCCAACTGAAAAACTAATTAGCCGAGAATTTGTACAGATTTACATATTGTTAGCGGGCATTGTGAGCGTGTGTGAATGTGGCTTTATGATTGTGCCAACGTGGCGCCCTCTCCCCGCGCCGCCGCTCCCCACACTAACTATTGTTCCAACCAAAATGGTTTTCAAAAACTTATTGCTGTGTATGGTCGTATATAATGTATATCTTGTTTTTTATGTACTTTGTTTTTTATGTCCACGTTTAGCCCCGACATGACCGAGGAGGTGTACCTATATTCCACCACTCTGCTTCGTTTCAAATTAGATGAGTGGCCAAACGATGGTTTTAAATTTTTATGCAACCCAAGCGCCTGCCATCGGATGGCCCGCTGTACGTACCGTGGTCCGCTGAGACTGTCGTCAGTCGGTCAGGTAACTCTTGCGAATGTGTAAATAACCTCACGTTTTAATCGGTCTTTAAAGAAACGGTTTTCTTTGAAAAACCTTAAGTAAGATAATAACCCTACATTTTCATATGGCAACTGCCTTAAGGATCTTTTTCCAATATATCATTGCATCATTCAAATCTCACAGTTGCGCAACTGGCGACAACCATTGCCGACCGCCGTGCCCCACTATCGCCCTCTATACAAATACACTAATCCTCGACGTTTCCACAACTTGAAACTACGTGGCTAATATGAGCACAGATTAAGTTCCTTACAGAGGTGCCGTGTGTTTGGGGTGTCACAACGCCGCACTATATCTACCTACCTACCTAGCGTAGGCATTTCGAAACCTTACAAGAGTATCACGCGCTCGGAGAATATTGTGCACACTGTAACATGGACACGGCGTGTAGCGGCGGGCAGATATAAAACTATGTTAGTTACTACATACTGATCATTTTGTGTCCTACTATATTAATCACATAAAATCTAATGTTGTATTGCAAAAAAAAATCACATATAGAATATGAAGATTATTGAAGACAACTCGGCTAGAGTGATGGTCTCCGATCTGTACCCCACCGATTGTGATAGCCGAGCCCAGCAGTGGGGAATTATCGACTGCGATGTGGCGGAGCTTGAAATGATGTTGCACTTCTCCGCGATATCTTTGTCAAGGAACTTTTAATAAAGTAGCTACTGTGGAATCAGTGGGCACGTGCCGGCACGTGTCGCCCAGTGATTGGCACGGAGTCAACACCGGCACGCGGCCCACGCGGCCCACGCGGCCCACGCGGCAAACGCTGGCCCACGCCGCCCCACGCAAGCGATCCAGTTGCAGGGTAATGAGCTGTTTAACCGGTGATTCGGTGCCGTATGTAAGTAATGTTTAATAATGTCCCGGGGGAGGAGCGACCACGGTCATGGACTAGCATTTAGTACAACTTCGGTACCAAACATACAATACTAGATAACGTTCATATTTTGCAGTTCCTTAGAAAATTTGGATCCCTAGTAGTTTCGTCGTGCAGCCATACTTCCTCCGAACACTATTTTTTTTACTTTTTATATAAACGAGTGCTTGACCACTATCCCCCTTGATGGTAAGCGGCGATGTGGTCTTAGATGGTGAACCGCACTAATTTAGTAACAGCCTATTCACTCTTGACGTGAACACACTTAGCGCATATATTTGGCGTGGGCATGTTTGCACATATTGTATCGCATGAAATATTTGTTTGCGAACATTATATAACAGGAACTAGCTTTTGGCCGCGACTTCATCCGCATGGTCATGGTGGTGGGTGGCGGTCAAAATGCTGCCCTATGCCATATGAAATACTTGCGAATGTATGATACGGTTAATTTAACACATTTTCATATGCCCCGCAACCGCTTGCCCGAGCGCCGGCCGGTTCGTCATGTCTTTATCTTTATATATTATGCTATTTTTTCTAGATATTTATGTAGCCTATGTCACTCAGTGGTAATGTAGCATTCTAATGTTGAAAGAAATTTTGAAATCGGATCAGTTCTTTTTGAGTTTATTCATTACAAACATACATAAATACAAATCTTTTCTATGTATTATTAGTATAGATTAAAGTTTGACCTAACAGCCTTCACCACACCTTTGATTTAGATTAATCTCATTCAGAAGGAAAACTATTTAGTATAAATAGCTGCCAGCACCCGCGGAGCTCAGTGGCGCGGCACACTGCCTGCTTTATACATTTATTTAGCTACGAGTAGTTCTAAACGAGCAGCTTAGCTTACCTATACATATTAATTGTTTCCCTGCCAGTGGACCAATGAATCCCATACAAACTCCATGAACTCTACGAACTCCAGTATAATTAGGGATAAAAAGTATCCCAAATGTTAAGTATTTCCCGAGCTTTAAACTAATTTTAAAAACAAACATTACATACATACATATGTATATGACGCGGTATTGTAATACAAACTGACATGTCCTTTTTGTACCATTTACAGGGTATAATCAAAGAAATGCTGAGTTTATACTGTAGGTATTACATTAAGGATATGTTAATTTCTAATTCTAGGTAAGGTAGGTAGGTTCAGTCTAGTCAGTCTAGGTAGGTTCAGACAGATATAATGGCAAAAAATATTTTCGTCTTCTATCTCGTTATTAGGGATAGCCCCCCTCTTCAAAATTTTAAAAACATAATGTATAGAAAAAATGCACTTTGAGTTTTATTATAGTATAGATAGATGTTATTATATGTATATAATGTTAACGCACATCAATAGATTTTAAATAAGTAATAAACATTTTGGTTTCAATAATTCATTTAAAGCTATAGGCAGACATTGAACATCAAAATGGTATACCGATTTTGAAAATTAAATATCCTGTTATAATAAGAGCAGGGACGGAGGTGCCGCTGCCGTCGCTACAATCAGATCCAGACATCGGTTGTTTGTCGGCTTAATGTACTAACGTTCCAGGATGCCTTCATCGTTCACAGTTTGAGAAGTTGTCGCGCTTGTTAGCTGTTTAAAATGTAGTCGTTCATTTATAATATATGTACATATGTAAGTCAGGTGTAAAGAAAGTGTATTAAATAAAAATGTTTTTGAACGAGGAACAAACACTCCACCTGTGGATCATTTCTGAGAGGTGAGGTAACACTGATGTGGTCGTTGTACAAAAGGGGAGTGGTGTCTTCTGGTTGTGTTGTCAAAAGACAAGACTGTCGAGTATGGTGAGATTGCAGTAATCTAAATAATACTATAATAAAGAAATGGATCCAATATCAACCATGTTACACACACACACAGACAGCTAGCTACAGTAACGAGTGTTTGCTCTGCCGGACGACACGCTGTATGTCCAAATATAGTGAAACAGTTGAAGGTTACCGAGGGCACTGGGTATACGACTATTGCTTGTAATGAAATATAAGAACACGACAAAATGAGAACACGACGTCGTCGGTAGTGACGCTGCCACTGTATCTATCTACGACTGAGGACATTACACCAAAACACCCACTCATACATGCATATAATGCGGCATAGTTTCTGACCGCTGTTTCGCCCACGTGGTGTAATCAAAAGGCTTCATATGTTCTATTATATGTATATCTCTGTGACAAAATGATTCAGATCCGTTACGAAATTTTTACGTTAAAGAGTAACAAACAAACATCTATCCAGCATCCATCCATCCATACTTACAATTTACATACTTTCTTACCAGTCAATATAAAGTAATTTAAAAATACCATTAAAAATAATTTTAATTCCGTAGTCCTAGCCAGTCTGTCAGCACGGCTCTATTTTTGTAATTAAAACATTTTCATGTCAACTGAGCAGAATGTGATGATGGGCGGGGCTACCGACGCCACAGTACAAGTGCATCTCAAACAAGCCGGGCCTGGGACCGGCAGTATGTCGGAGCCAAGACACTACTGTGTACCCGCACTACACAACGTTCAGCGGAGTGACGCTCGCCTCTAATTGATTTATTGTGCTCGCAGGCTCGGCAGTGTCGCGACGGCGCCGGCGTCTGTTCAGTCGGCTGAGGCTGGGGCGTGTCGTCAATATGACCAGTCTTACGCCAAGTGTTGGCACAACTACGAACGAAATAGAAACACAAGATTTTTGTTCTTATTAGTGTCCGCTGTATTTGTGCCCTTAATGTACCTATATGCTAGCGAGATATACGGAGATGGTTTATGTACGTGACGTGCTTCAAATGTGACGCGACACGTAAATGTAGTTTTGGTGTGAGCTGTTGTAGAAGCTGAGCTGTGATAAGGAGCCAATGAAAGTAAGTCCTAGGCACTGAAAACTTGTTTCTAACAACGAATTGGATGCATAAACTCACACAATTAACCGCTAATATTCAGGTCATGTGTCCAGGTGCTCTTAATTTTCGGCAGAGTAAAGGAGGGAAGTCCGCTAAGCCAGTTTATATGTCACGTGTAATTTCAGATTGTGACCGTTAGAAATTAAGCCACGTTGAAGTCCCGTTTCACACGAATCTCCTTTCCAATAACACGTAAGGTATGTTCTACTCTCGTAGGGTATGAGGAGGACCCGAGGCAGACTGGGCCACCGATGATTTAAATATAGACGGCTACTTTGGAGATTTTGAAATCTGTACAGAATTGAAACCCAGTTAAGAAAACAGGAACTTTTAAAAATTGATTATGAGAAGATTTGAAAATAATAAAATTTCTCTACGAACTCAATCCATATAAACACTGAAACGAACTCTGTTTCCATACCAGGCCGGCCGCAGCGCAAACTTGAAACCGTTAATTAAATTTTGCACTAACCGGTTCCGTCGCCATACTTGCCAAGCGAGGTTAATTTAGGATTTGTCAGCTGCGTCGTTCATGACGAAACGTTGTATCTACCAATTAGCCTTCAAACGAAACAACTTTATCGCTGAGTGTTAGAGTTCGTTGTCGTCTGTGTCGATAATGAAGTGTTTGTCAACCGTCTCGGGTAATCCAAAACGTCGTATTAACTAATTACGTTTCGCAATAACCAACGCTGTGACTTCGTATTAAGGTTAATTACGGCTCGCCGTTCAAGTTGTGTAGTGTTAACAGTTTTTGTTTTGTTTCCAAACGACGTAATTGCCGAATCATATTAAATCTTTATTGTGCGGGAATTAAGGTTGCTTTTTCTTTGGAAATAGAGGTGTAGGTACAGCCAGCGACTACAGAGCTACGACGACGACAACGAGTAGATCGAGTCAGTAGAAAAGTGTGAGAGTTCATTGATTTCAAGTGAAGCTGGTCGCGGGGCCAGGGGGGCCTGGTGCGGCCGGGGAAGGGCAGGGAAGGCCAGGGAAGGCCAGGCACGACGACGACGGCGCGGTAACGAAAGTAATTAAGGTAATTATGTAATTAAGCGATGATTCGCCGGCGCTAATGAACGCTCCGCGAACACTCGCCGCATTTTTAATTAATAAATTCATCATTAAATCGGTTGAAGCTGCATTATGGCTTCAGCTTCACGGAGCAGAAACGTGTGGATCATTATTGTTGTTGAATTTGTCATCAGAAATATTTTATAGTGATGTTGTAATATATGACGTGACGGTCGTGTGGCTCACACGCTGCAGCGGGCACTGGCTTAACTCGTTACTTCCCATACAGAGATTATATATTACAATCATATTATAGATCCGAATGTTTGTGAGGATAGATCTATCTTTGTTCCTCCTACACGATAAAACTACTGAACAGATTTGAATAAATGAAGTAGCACAGACATACGGTATTGTCCACATAATAATAACATACAGCATTTACATATACTTATGAAAACATGCATGCAAAGCCGTAGGCGAAAAGTAATTTAAAACAAAAATTTTACCTAATTGCTGCACTTCGTATAAGTGCAAATTCTGTACTAAGGGGCGATTAAAGTAGACTTTAAGGACTGTGAGTGCGGCAGTGCAAGACTTACGGCACGACAGCTTCTGTTACTGTTACGTTTAGTACTTGCGGTTGGCGCGGTACGGCATGTTCACGGCATCCGTGCGGAACGGTCGTAGGTTCCAATAAAACAAAGTGCGTCATGAGGGTATTGCGTGTATGTATGTGTTTACCTTCTATAACTTACTGCTTTAAATTACACCTAGCTATATCTTTACTAATATTAAAACTGTAACGAGGTCAATTAATTAATTATTAAGTATTTTTTGAAAATATTGATGCACTTTTATTATCGATATAGAGACCAAAACATTTTTTTTTGGATTTATTAACTGTCTGTCTGTTCGAGCTTCTCGCAAAAAACCACTGGACAGATTTAGATGAAACTTGGCATACATAGTCGTAGTTGAAAACCCGATAATGGTTATAGGACATGTTTTATTCCAGGAAACCGGCTTAGTTCCCCACAAGATAACAGGTTAAAATTAGTATGGCAACTCCAAAACCAATGGACCAATTTAGATGGAATTTGGTATGTTTTGGCCTATGTAAGGATAATGGTTATAGGATACTTTTTGTCCCAGAAAACTGCTTTATTCCCATGGGATAGTAGGTTAAAATTAGTATGGCAACTCTGAGACCACTGGACAACTCTTAAATGTAATCCTAGGCTATTTCTGTAGGTTCAGTCGTTTAAGCCTGAAAACGTAATAGACCGACAAGAGATATTCTAATAATATTAGCAAGGATTGGAGGTTTCAAGAGTTGTGGAGTTTCTTTCGTCTTTTCTTCTCCTCCGTAAAGCATCTTTTCGAAGCGGTGCAAGATTCAATTGAATATTGATGTTCATGTGTGTATTCATCATTGCAACCGATAGCTGTCCCACTAGTGGGCTCGGACTCACAGTGTTGTCACGGCTGTCATTGAGTCCGTTCCTTTTCGTGGTATGTTGCAACACAGATCATGTCTTATTTTTCTTTAAAAAAAATATTTTTCTTCTGAGTTTCCTTTTATTGATTTTACTTTTGTGTTTGTTCGTTGTTTTATTTTTATATTATAATTGTTGTTTGTATTGCGCTGTCTGCGAATAAACGTTCTTTCTTTCTATCTAATAATAATATAAATATGAAAGATATGACTTTTATTGTATTTTATAAAATGCAGAGTTCATTGTTGACAGCATTTTGTAACAAGAAACGCTGCAGGTGGCGTGTTCGATTCCCACGCCATGCACACAGATACATAAAACAATAGATATTCCTACTAAACCTTACTAATATTATGAACTAGGGTCCGCCGGTGGCTTCGTCCGTATTGTATGTTAATGAAATGTCCATTCTCACAAATTTTCGGATTTATAATATAAGTAATATATGATTTCTTATTTAACAATACTAAAAAGCAACTTAAAGCAATAAAAAGATACATGTATATGTGTGTTTGTATACGTGTTGTAAAAAGTTGTCTATGTGTTATTTCGGATTATGATCTACCCCTGAGCCAAATGTCGTTCGGATCCGTTCAGTACTTTGCGCGTAAGAAACAAAAATTAATCTTCACAAACTTTCCACAAATATCCGAATAAAATTTAACACAGGGGTAGAATACTGTATCGAATAAAACACAGGTTTCTTATAAGCAAAGACACAGATAAAAGCTAGTAGTTTTATGTAGACGCTACAACTGTGCCACTGCTGAACTCGGGCTTCCACTCACGAAATGAGGAGTCCAGGTCATAATTAACCACGCTGGCCAAGTGCAGATTGTTGGACTTCACCTTTAAGAATTTTATGGAGATCTCTGTGGAGGGGAGGTTTCCTCATGATGTTTTCCTTCACCCTAGCAAGTGATAATCAATTTCTGATACGCTCATAACTTAGAAAATTAGCAGTGCACGCAAGATTTAAACCCAGAACTCCCATTCGAGAGAGCAAAGTTAAAACCATTACGCTACCAATTCTGAGGTGTTTGTAATTATATAGAATAATAATTAGTTTTGTTCTATAATAGTTTTTTGCGAAAGTATTAATAATTATAATTATATAGAATAAGAATTATTTTTGTTTTATAACAGTTTTTTTCGAAAGCATTAATAACTGTTATAAGATATGTATATTTGTATAAAAAACTGTTATAAAACAAAAAAATATATTATTCTATATAGTATAATTATTATTAGTGCTTTCGCAAAAAACTGTTATAAAACAAAAATTATTATTATTCTATATAGTAACAAACACATCAGAACGAGCGTAACTGTCAAAGTAAACAAAATAAATGCAGGCCAGCATTAAATTGTACCAGGACAGAATAAGTCACAGTGTATCTCCGGTTGGCTTTCGAAGGATTTGGTACATTGTTTATCTCGTCCCCTGACTGACAGTTGAAAGGAAAGAAGCGGATCTCGTGTAAACCATCGTGATTTCACAATCCGCTTTTTGTAACAAATTTGCGTTGGTGTATTGCCTCTATTTCATCGGGTTATCTGGTCTTGTGCAGATATTTTTTACGTATTTCATTATCAATATTTTTTTTATATAGTGCGTTGGCCTCAACCCATTGATGCTCTGACTGGGCACAGGTCCTGGGAAGCCTAAAGCATACTCCACTACGCTTCAATGCGGATTGGTGGAGAGGTTAGTGGCCAAACTAAGTGTCGAAAGCTTTTATGCCGCCTGAAGACGTCCAACCCGATAATAACCAGGAACGACGGCTTTACGTGCCGTACAAAATATGGAGAAGTTAATGTAATTCTTGCCACTAGTGGTCACCCATCCGTCCTACAAACCGCGCCTTCTGTTGCTTAACATTTTCGATCGCTTCCAACCGAGACAAGCCGTTGGGCCATTTACGTTTATAGGGAAATCTTATAATAGATAATGCTTACTAATATTATCAATGTGAAAATGTTTGTGTTATTGTGTTTGTCCGTCCACAGTCTACTTTTTATCAACATATCACATGAGCGAAGCCGCGTGCGTAGATCAGGTAAAAATGAAGTTTAAATTAATTCATTCACACTACAAACAAACCAAAGCAAGAAAGAGGCGGACAGAGTATGTAAATTGAACGGGTGTTCAAACACCGCTATGTGCCAAGCAGTTGCTTCTGACGAATGTTGCCAATTCATTCTGTAAACACTGGCGGAACTGAACCACACTCAAAACACTTGCCAAAATATTCACGTATGCTACATTTTGTATAAATCGCTACACGTACTCTATCATTTGGTGTTGTCACAAGCCGTGGGGAACAACTGTAACATTATATGGGAGAAAATGTGTATTCATAATTTAATATTCGTTTTTTGTTGTTCGTATTGTGTGTCAATAAAAATGGAATTGTGGATTTTGAAACAAATGGCCTTAGATCTATTCCCGTCAGAGGTAGATAGAGATATATCTTCATTGCAACCAATAACTATCCCACTAATGGGCTTGGGTCTCATCTCACAATGTGGGGTACAGGCTGGCCATCACGCTGGCCAAGTGAAAATTGGTAGACTTCACACCCCTTCGAGACTTCATGGCGAACTCTCAGGAGTGCAGGTTACCTCACGATGTTTTCCGTCACTGTAGCTAGTGATAAATCAACTGACACGCACATAACTTTAGAAAGTAGAGGTGCAGGATTTGAACCAAGGACCTCCCATTCCCATCTAATATAATAAATGTCGAAGTATGTTTGTTCGTCTTTAATTTCAAAACGGAGCGACAAATTGTCGTGTTTTTTTATGTGGAGATAGTTGATGGTGTTTAGAGTGACATAGGCTACTTTTTATAGACATAGTTACCACATGGTTAAACACCGATTCCAGGCAACTTTTAAAGAAAAAAATAATATAGTGATGACAAAGTTTAAATATAATAAATTCTTAATTCCAATTCCTTAAATAACCAACTTTCAAACATGGACTATGCCAAGTCACATCCTGACGTGTGGCCAATCCTCAAGAAACTGTACTTGGTAACATATTCACATCCAGGACGGAGTATACAAATTTCGTGTATTCTATCAACAAATTGACTAAATAACTCGAATTGTGACACGAGAGTCGTTAATGGATGTAGCTTTGAAAAGGATTTTTGCTGATGCAGAGATTATTTCACCAGTTAGACTGGAACAGCCTGGTAGAGTACGCTCTAGGCCTCCTAAATGTGAGGAAATATTTGTATTTTGTAGTAGGCCACCTATGGGTTGACGCCAGCGAGCCATATTTAACAGATAAACAATATTTTTTATAATATTCAAAAACCGCCTTCAAATAACTAAGACAAGTAATACAGTAGCGACATTATTGTCAACGTAATCGTAGTGAATTAAAGACGAGTTATTAAAGTTATCTCAATAACTACTCGTCAGATGTCGCTTTAAATAATAAGTAAATACGCGATTTTGTACAAAGTGAAACATCAAAATCGGTACTCAAGTAAAAAGTTATGAGGATAAAAACAAAATCAAAAATAATAAAAGAATCAATAACTCCAAAACTGCTTAACAGATGTCGCTTGATATACTATGGGATCAGCTGTCAAACACCAGCTTTCGATTAAAGAGATAATTATCAAAACCGATTCACTCAGTTAAAAGTTCTGAGGTAACATAGGTAGAGGTAGAGATAGAGTTCTGCACTCCTCCGTGGTTTTAACTGTGCCAAGTTTCATCGTCCGTAGCCCAAAAGGTGTTAAAGGGCTCCAAAGTTATCGCTTCACGTATTATTTTTTAGATCTAAATAAACTTGCCCTTCTCTTGTAAACTCTAATAAAGAAGAGATGACAGATGCTTGTGACGTCAGATAGTCTTTTGGAGGTCAATGAACTCTATCACTTTGTTAAATTGACCGTTCTTTAATAAAGTTGTTAGCCTGTGGATTTTAGAGTCGAGTGTGCTAGAATTTATTTCGTTGTCTGAATTTTATAATTTTAAAGTATACTCGTATATCAAGCTGAAGAATTTGTTTGTTTATTTGCTTGAACGCGCTAATCTCAGGAACTACTGGTCTGATTTGAAAAATTCTTCTAGTGTTAGATAGCCCATTTATTGAGGAAGGTTATATATCATTAGGAAGGTTATAGGCTATATAACATTACCAATAGGAGCGGACCACCAATGGAGAATGTTTCAAAATCGGGGGATTGTTTTTCCTATTGAGAGCTTCCGCTGCGTGTGCTGCGTAAAAGCTTAAAGTTTCGCAAAAATCATGTATGATAGAAACGAAGTTGCGGGTTAGCCAAGAGTAACCATTCCACGCGAACGAAGACGCGGGCGGAAACTAGTTTTAAAATAATCCTAATATTCTACTAATGTTTTAAATATGGAAATTAATGAATAACTTAGTATTTTCTTTTGGCCATAAACAACACCAGGCTGGGGTGTCACTAACGCGTTGCCTGATACGAAAGAAGAAGTAGAATCGCACGCATGGGAAAGAGAAAGAAAGAAGAAAAGCGGTACTTCTCTATATGCCGAGAGCCCGTCAGTACTGGACCATTATTGGGTTGAAGAAAATATCAACTTAAGACTTAAGAAAAAAAGTTGTTATTCCCAATTTAACCTATTTAATCTTTCAAAGAAAAAACAAATATGAACAACTTAAGAAAAAACAGTGAAGCGAACACAGAATATTTTTTTTAAGCCATTAAGATTTCCCGCGGGTGCAACTAAAGAAAGAGATTAAGTTAAAGCAAAATAAAAAACTCTATAATTTTAAAGCCTGCCCGTAATGACACCCACGACAACGGCTATGGTTCCAGTTCAAAAACCTTGACGGGAAAATGGGAAAATGCGAAGTTTTTCCACAAAATTTTCCACATAAATTACGTCACACACGGTCTTATCCGCCATTATTTGGTCGACTTTCGCCTACGTATACTTTTACAATGTTTGCAGAGCCCGGTATATCTCTTCGGTTATCTTGATACAATCGTTTTCGAGTAGTTTTTGTTTCATAGATAGTCTACGATCCTACACTTACGTACTCTGTTAGTGAAATAGACATAATCCGATTAATATTATAAGTATATATCTTATTAATATTATAATATTGTATTAATATTATGTTGTATTCAAATAATATTAAGTACGTATGGTTTAATATTATATTTATATTATAAGGCGGAAAAGTTCCGTTAGTATCGAACCAACTTGAAAAATATTTTACCATTACAATTCTACTATATCCCTGATAAACAAAGGCTATTAAATATTTTCAAAAACGATAGCGGTTCGTATAAAAACTTCAGTAATGTAACCCGTGTGAAAAAAAAAAAAAATCGGTTCATTAACCGCGAACACACATAAAAAATATATACGGTCGAATTGAGAAACCTCCTTCTTTTTTTGACGTCGGTTAAAAATACCAAAAAAACTCCTAAAAATTGCATCGCGTTTACGCACTTTGATCGAGGACATCAATATCTAAAAATAAGTGTTCCATAGCATATGTCTAACTATTACAGTTATGTCACAATAACTACTTTTTTGTGTAAGTTATGGAATTAACTTCCTGCATCGTTGTCCCCTCAAAACTATGGTGTCCTTCAAAAAGCGGGTCTATCTCTTTTCTCTTGGTCTGTAACGCGTTGACAATGCCCCTGGTGTTGCTAATGTCCATGAGCTGAGGTGTTCACTTACCATCAAGTGACCAGTCTCAAAATGCTCAGAACCGGTCAGAGCGGCGTGAGGGCGTGGCGTGACTCCAACAGTAGACATTAAAAGGCTGATGGATAAATGAATCCATCCGCTTATTTTCTCGTTTAAATAAAAAAAACTCCTCTCAAGTCCTCAGTCAAAATAGACGTTCTCAGTAGTAGGTACTTAGTGAGTTTAACTAGATAGTTATAAAGTTTAAAAATATTCACAAAAACCATAAAATACCAAGACCAATTCTGTACTACCACTTCAAAGTGCATTAAAGTGCTTTTTATTTTTTAAACTACTTGTTCACTTCACTTCACTGTTTTGACGCAAACTTAAACACTTGACGTCTGTAGTATCCTGGGAAAGTTTTTTGCACTCATAAAGTGAAGTTTAAATTTGACATTAGCCTACTTAATAGAGTATAAGGTAATCTGTGGCCTTGTTTTTTTTTACTATTTGTATCCACATTACAGCCACGTGTGGAGCAACGTTTCAATGTGTCCGATCAACATATTGTGGTATACTGCCGCGTTAGTGAAAGGGCCTAACTCACTTTTTTCACAAAAATGACTTATACATATATACATAGGTTCGGATTCACCGTGAAATTCTCTACTTTTTTGTGTAGTTTCATTTCATCATTCATCATCTCAACCCATCATGGCCCACTATTGAGCACGGGTCTCTTCTCTGAATGAGAAGGTTAAGGCCATAGTCCACCACGCTGGCCAAGTGCCGACTTCACAGACCTTTGAGTTTTGCAAACTCCCCGGCATGCAGGTTTCCTCACGATGTTTTCCTTCACCGTTACAGTGAATGACATTTAAATATTTGAAACAAACAACTCTGAATATTCAGAAGTGCGCGTCTTGTTTTCCTTCACCGTTATATCGAGTGATATTTCAATGCTTAAAACGCACATGACACCGAAAAGTAAGAAGCGGGCTATGGGATTCGAACCCGGACCCCGACTAGGAGGCCGAATTCTTAACCACTAGACTATCACCGTTCATATGTGCATTATATAACTACAACGAAATACTTATAAGAGTTGCTCGTATTATTCGGTCGCATTACACAAATCATTGGTACGTACATAAAATCCGTCAAGTACCAAATACGTAAGACAAACAAAATTTGATCCGAAAACTGGTTAAGCATTTCGAAACCCAGTCTATTCTAATAATAAAAGTAACGCCATCGAGTATCAAAGGCTGGACTTGAATAAATTGTCACTTTATTTACCTATATCATCGGTAGTAGAATATAAACAGATTATGGCGCTTGTTCCATTATGCAAGACGGTCTAATGGCGGTTGATTATACTGCATACCAGTTTTAATCATTTGTCTCCTACAAGATTACAAACAGACATGGCTATCTACCTACTCTTATATTATTATTATAGTGAGCTCTTTCTTTTTCTTGGTTTCTTCCTTTCTCAGAACTGAGCGCGGGTCTCTGAGGGTCACTGAGGAGGCGTAGAGCACTACGCTGCTCCAACGTGGATTGATGGAAATTCTTTTTCTTCTTTAATTGCTATTTATTTGTTTATTTAAGGATCACCAACATAAGAAACAGAATATGGCTTAATCTAAGTACACAATCAAATGTAGCATCGATAACTGCTCTTGTATTTATAGGTAATCACAGCATGTGATACAAAATTAGTACTCTTAATATAAAAAAAATACAACTAAAACTCAAATTATACAAAAAATAACTAAAAATAACAATTAAAAGCTGTCATCTATTCAATTTAAAATTTATATGTAGGACTGTTAATTGGGTGTCAAGGTCCATTTTCCCTTGGGATAGTATAATTAAAAAATGACTCGTCAGATGTCGCTCAAATTGAAACGGAACCACACAACAAGCACCAGCATTCAAATTAAAATCGTCAAATGGCCTATTACTTGTCCAACGGCGTCCATTACCATGGTAGCCCATAAATCTACTGGCTTAATAAACTTCAACATCCACTAACTTGTTCACCAGATTGCCTCACCTTCATGAGGAAATTATCCAGAAATTTATTGAAGGACGTTTCGGATGAAGCAATCAGTAGTGCTAACTCTCTAATTTATGCAAAACATTAGATTTTGTGTGTAATTGAAGTCTTTGATAGTAGAGAAGAGAAAGAGATCACCTGGTGACTTAGTACCATCGATAATGTAATACAACCACTAAGGTCGAAATTTCAAAAACGCTAAAACCAATTATTTATTTCTTACAAAGGACATAAGTATAATTTTTTTATGGATTCATATTTCTTTCTCAAAAAAATAGCTAAGTTCATGTACAAGCCAACCTCCGTACCTACTTTTCATTCCAATTTTCATCCTAATTATCTTAGGTGTAAAGCGTGAAAACAGACAGACGAATTATAAAATATTATTAATATTACTAGGGATTATTATTATTTTTTATTTATATATTCAAACTTCTTAGGTATTATTACAACTATATATTATATTTCCCAACCTGTGCAACAGTTTATCGGCAAAGCTCTCTTGAATCTTTTTAAAAAGTACATAGTTCAAAACAGTATTAATTTAACAACATATTTTACAGTAAAGTTGGCCTTGCCACTCGCGACTTCTACAGACCACCGGGAATCCTACTGCAAAGAGTATGAGTGTGTATAAACGTTTATATTATAATATATTCTTCATTCTTCTGGTCTTGTAACGAAATTCTAATGTATTATAACATTTTCCTGTTATAATAAGTTTGCTCGAAGTCAAGTCATGGTGACTGGCACGTTACAAACAGATAATTAGTTGTACTACTAATTTAAACAGATAATTAGTTGTTTTTAGTGACATGTGCCTATGAGAGGGTGAGTTCCCTAGTTCGATCCTGCTCGTGGCAGATATTTAAAAATGAAACGTATAAAACGAAAACGTTTCTTCTCGGGTTATGTTTTATCTGGGACAACGTTAATGCCGTCGGTCGATGCTCGTTTCAAAAGTCGTAGCGATATCGTAGCGACTTTGAAAGCAGAATTTGATATTTACTTCCATTAAATTGCTTTCAACTGCAATCCAACTACATCAAACCGTCTTTCGCCAAAACTGTATTCCGACAAGTTATATAAATGTGAATACCAAATTTCGGTTGGACTGCAATTCAATTACTTCTGAACTTGAACGACGAAAAATGTTTTAATGAAAGGTTAGGAGTGTATAAATAATATTTATCTATTAATTAATACAGATACGTACTGATTTTACTGGAAACAAAAAACATTCGTAATAATTCCATTAATCTCTCTCTCAAAATATGATTTAAAGTCGAGCATTCGTCGGTTTTTCCCGTATTTTAATATGGAAGTAGCTCAGTAATTAAAATAGATACCAAAATATTCATCCCATATTGTTGGTTTCCGTTCAGACGGATTGACTCATCTGCCTAAACTAGTGTACGGGAATATCAGAGTACCTAAATACGCAGAAAATGTGGTTTTGTGAGAATACAAGAACTTTATAGGAACTATTTTCCTGTTTACCCGTTAATAATTACTTTACTTTTGGATAAATTGTACTTCAGAAATGTGGCATTCTGTTTTACGTAAGCGGACGAGTCCATATAGGTACATTTCATACCCACATAATTCCTTATTACGGCTTCACTCATAAACTGCACTGGGATTTCGTGGTTGGCGTTGACGAAAACAAAAAACATCTCAAACATAATTAAAAAAGGGTTATTAAAATATTTGAAAACACAAGCGTTAATTATAGATCCGTAAAACAAAGAAATACACAAAGTTTCATAACTGTATTGTTAACCGTTGAGGAGTTCCGTTGTCTGGAGCCAATCCTGAACGTAGTATCAGGTCATATATAGCATAAAAATGCATTGGCATCGGAACCGAAGTATGCAGAATTTTAGCTCTATAGTGTAAGAGGACATAGGCCTAATTAAGCGTGCAAGATTTGACCCTTAACAAACAATTATACTAACAAACTAATATACAAACATACACTGCAAGTTAAATAAAAGCTTGTAAAAACAAAACGCCCGTCTGCGACAACTGCTAAATGATTACTACGCTTTTTCACATTTGAAACATGAACGTTGTAAGAGATATATATATATGTATATATATCCTATAGCACTGCCATGTACGTATTTATTCTTAGATATATGTATATGCCTCACCGGGAATCAAATCCTGCCCTGCACGTTCGCAGTCTGTAATAGGTAACAAGGTAATAGGGTTTTTTTAAACAGTTTATTTCGTGTTTTTGATTTTATGATATCGACCCTTTTCTATGCCTATCCTTTTCTGTGCCTACCCTGTCCTATGCCTATCTTTTTCTATGCATCCTTTTCTATGCCTACCCTGTTCTATGCCTATCCTTTTCTATCCCGATCATTTAAATACAACACTTTGTTCCGTACATTAGGACACATATTAAATGACAATTATATTTGTAAGGTATAAATACTCTTAGCTCGTTGATTAGAAAGCCAGCAAGCAATTCGCTCTGCTTAATAGTAATCAGTGAGGGCAACAACCTTACGTAAATAGTCTCCAACGAATATTATAACTGACAATATGTCATTAACTCTATTACGCTATGCTACTAATATTATAAATGCGTAAATATATGGATGGAGGTGCTGTTTCAAGAAATGAGTACACCGTGAATTTGAAGGAAATTTAAAACAGAGACAGATGAATAGACTACTTCTTATCAAAATAAAACGCGAGCGAAGCCGCTGACGAAAACGAGTTTCATGTTATAAGGTCTATTAAAACGTTTTTATTAAATAAATTAATAATGAAATACGAGATGTTAATTAAGTGCATTAAATCACCTACATATATAGGTGAAATATATATATATATATATTTGTATTTATTTATTTATATACTTTATTGTATGAACATCGTATGTAAAATTACAAAGACTTTATCACTCCATAGCGATTTCTTCCAGGCAACCCAGAAAACAAAAGGAAAACAGAAAAATAATTGGGATAGCGGTACAAGAGACAGGAAAGCAAATATACACTAAGCATATTATTAGGAGCTGAAAGTGACTATAGTAAAGTTTAGGGGCGAGAGAAAACAGGAGGGGACAGACAAGAAAATAGGACAAGAGATATTGTATAAGTGATTTTTAAAGGAATTTAAGCAAGAGGTATCGGAAGACGTAAGGAACTCCAGAGGCGTATCGCGGTGACCGTGAAGGAATCGTGAAAGAAAGAAGAACTGTGTGAGGGAGTACACAGGGAACGATTTTGAGAGAGCGAAGTAAATGATTGTGAGTTATGTATCGGAACACAAATTAATCCCGAAGATAAGATGGAGTTAACGGATTAAACAACGCAGAGTACAGAGCAGAAAGTGAGTGCGTATTCCGGCGAAATGGAATAGACATCCAGTTGAGTTTAGTACAAAATTCAGAAACATGGCCATATTTGCCTAGTCGAAACAGACAATTTGAAGAGGCTCAATCAATTGATTAAAATAAATTAATGCATTTGTAAATCAGCTAACACGAGATTGTAGCGATAAATAATAAAATCGTTGTACAATTTTGGTCGTGTTAATTTTAATACGTTTGTAAGACTAGGATACTGTTAACCCCATAAAATGGTTTTATTCCCACGGGATCACAGGTTAATCATTTTTATGGTAGAACATTTGTTGAGCTAGTTTGTGTATAAAAATGTCGATACGTCTTAACCAGTGAATAATATACTTAATGACTGGAGTAAGAAACCAATCGGCTGGTTTAATAGTAACTGGTACACCTGTTACCTTGCTGGTCGTGATTACAAGACTATACTTGGTGCAAATTCCAGATCGAATTTGCATCGAGAATGGATAGAACCTGTAACTTGTTTTACTCAATCTGAGGCTACTAATTAATGATAACTAAGTTTTTATGATTAATTTTGGAAGTTAATGCAAATATTTTTAACAAAGGTAGGTACAGTAAGTTTTTTTTTTATCGATTCTCTATACTTTATCAAGTTAAAGCTACAAAGCCTCATTAAAATTTAAATAGCAAAATTTGTGTGTAATTAATATTAAACCTCATAATATCTACTCACTCCGCTCATACATAACTCACATGCGTGAATATAACTCACACTACATAGACAATAAAGATTCTTTTATATTCGATGAAAACTGGCTAAGGTATTTTGGGAATAAGTCATTATTGAATTGTATTGTACATAATTATTAATTGAATTGTACACAATTGAACCATATTGCGTTCTATTATCTGTACGCTATAATAAAGTAAGTTTTAACCGATTCAAAAAAGGAGAAGGTACTCAGTTTGTACACAAGAACTATTTTTAATTTTTTTTTTATTACTAAAATATTCACAACTTTTTAATCTTCTACCAAGCTTGGTTAATATGAATTAGGATATGTTGGTTAAGAGCACCACAGAAAACTCTTCTCCAGATCGATTCCTTTTTTGAAATCAGTACCACTACTGGGCTATCATTACTCAGTAACCAAAAGAGTATTTCTCAGTATTATTCACTACAATTAGGTACTGTGTACATGAAAAGAGTATCTGAAAGGCGTCTAGAAAGTTCTTTCTATTGACCACAGCTAATGTCATTGACAAATTGCTAGTCAGGGCCTCTTTAGACGGACAGCGGAAGATAAAAGATTGATAAAAGTTTAATGGCGTCGGTAAAAGCTTTCAGTATCAAAGACACGGTAAAAGTGATCCTTTACTCGTAGTTAGATTTGTTGATTGAAACTTTCTATCGCCTGTTTCATTCCTATGGATAATGTCAAGTGACAGATAAACCACAGATTAAGCTATAATGGGCTTAAGAAATGATTACCCCTGTATTACAAACGTATAAAAAAGGAAGACAGCATATGTCAAGGCGCGATCAGAAAGTAGATTGGCCAATAATAACAAAAAAATTCTAGAGCCCTTCCATGCCAGAAAGTACATTGACGGCTAATACCAAAAAGTTCTAGAACCCTTGCATGCCAGAAAGTACATTGACGGCTAATACCAAAAAGTTCTAGAACCCTTGCATGCCAGAAAGTACATTGACCGCTAATACCAAAAAGTTCTAGAGCCCTTCCATGCTTCGGAGGGCACGAAAAGCTGTCGTCAAATACTTATTTACAAAAATATGTCAGAGGACTATCAATGAACGGATAACTTTCGAATAATGGATTGACTAGTAACCCGCCGCCACTCTGCATAGGAGCAGCGAGGCTTCAAGACTCATCAATTATGAGAAAGAAAAATCATAGATTTAAGCGAAAATAGTCCCTACGCAACTCTACCACTAAAAAGCTGACTTTTAATGTTTTTTAAAATAACTGGGCTGCATATAACTTGCGTTGTATAACCGTAAGATCAACTAACCTGAACCATAATCAGTTTAACGAATTTGAAAAAAAAATTGATTCAATTTTGTTTTGACATTATATTATACTGACACTGACATTATATTTGACAATAATTCCACCTGATGGTCGTGACGATGATGTACGCGTATAAGCTGTTGGGCGCATTAACATAGTAAATACAAAGAAGACCACACATAGATGACGCGCATAGATCAATAATAAACAAGATGCCGCGTCGGCGACAAAAAAGTGTCTTGAAATGTCGGCTCTTTTGGTTGATATAACCAGCTCGCTTGATATGTGGGCTGTTGTTTTGTTTAGGTAGTTTCAAACAGGCATAAATACGTTTCAAAATTGCGCAATGTGTATTCATATTATTTATTACAACTAAGTACAACGCGTATGATTAGGTGAAACGTAGAATATTTTTTAAACTTTTTCTTAGCTCGTTCGTAATTCAACGAAGATGTATAAGTTTCATGCGGATAGTACGTGTTAATTTCTATGTACATCTAGTATATTTTTGATCGAAAAAGACGCATATGCAAGGGTAATACAAACTAAATAATATTATATGTTGTATATAGTTAACTATACATAGACATTGAGTCGAAAATCCTGTCATACTCATGGTCCAGACCACAGATAATGGAGAAGTGATAAGATACCAGTTTTCCGTTACAACTTTTAGCTGATATCACGTAGATGTCAATGTCTAATAGAACTTTTATATAAATATGTTAATTATTTCTAATTTCTAATAATAATAAAAGTGTAATAGGATAAAATTCTGTACATTAAATATTTTTTGAAAATTTTAATACAGGAAGGCTCTGTTATCGATATAGAGACGAAAAACATTTATTGTCTGTCTGTCTGTTCGAGCTTCACTTGAAAACCACTATACAGATTTAGACAAAACTTAGCATAACTGAAGTTTTATATTTGAGCAAAGTAATAGGATAGATTTTATCATAGGAAACGGCTTTATTCCCGCAGGAGAATACAATAACTACTATTTTCTGGTGACTGGTTCTTTCGAAGCGAAGCAAGGGTAGTTTGGAGTTATTTCTAATCATATTTTTTTTGGTTATGCTACAACTTTACTAATCAAAACCTCAACTAGTAATAAGTACTAGGGCCTCATTCCTGAATCCTGTTAAGATACTCCTAAGATAAGATACCGCTAAGATCCTAAGATAAAAATTAAGGGCTTGAAATGTCTCGTCGTATTTTTAAAAGTTAAGAAAATCTTCCAATATCTAACACTAGTTTCCTCCCACGATTTTGTTCGCGCAGCGAGCAAAAGCAGCCTTTGTGTTTGTCCAAACTATAATCTATCTCAAAGCAAAATTTCATTGAAATTCAATCAGTAGTTTTTGCGTGACAGAGTCACAAACATGTATCCTCACAAACTTTTACATTTATAATATTAATAGGATTTTGTTCTATATACCTACTGTCAAGGGTTTTTACTGTTTATGTAGGTAATTGACTCAGTACAACACTGGTATTTACATTTGCGAATAATTACACTTTACATACAAAGCAAGATATTGTAACTGCACATAATTATTGGGGTATATTTTTAAGCCCGGGTACTGTGTTGCTATAATTATTTTGCTTAATTTGTATTGTGTTAAAAACCTGGCAATTCTCAATTCTAGGCCATGGCAGATATTTCTGTCAAATGTATGTTTGTTCTGGGCTTGTTTTTATTACGATTTATTTAACTTGCAGTGTATATTTGTTATTGGTTTGTTTGGGTCAAATCTTGCAAGCCCAATTAGATTCACTTTCTCTTATACTACAAAGCTGAAATTTTGCATAGTTTCCGTCCTGATGACAATGGATGTTTATAATAAACATGACCTGATACTACGATCAGGATTGGCTCCAAACAAGTTACCTCTTCAACGGTTATCAATACAGTTATAAAATTTTAGGCCGGTTAGTCGAGTGGTTAGAGAACCTGACTACTACACTGAAGGTCGTTAGTTCGATTTCCACTCAGGTCAAACTTTTCTGTGATGAGCAGGAATGTTTGTTCTGTGTGTCTCGGTGTAAAATATCTGTATAAATATGTATTTAAAAATATATCTGTATGTTTATCAAATTGGTCACAATAGTATTAGCTACCGTTGAGTTTGGTGTCAGGTGACCATGTGCGAGTTGTCCCGAGATATTTATTTATGTATTAATAGCGCTTGTTGTGGACTAACAAGCCCCTTGTAAGCCATTTATTTACGCAATACAGAAACCTGATTGACTTGTAGTATGTTATCACGGATATATCTTTGTATGGAATGTTAGTAAATAAATCAATTACAAATCGTACATTTGTTATTGTGATTACATGCTAAGCTAAGATAATACTGTAACAAGTAGGTACAGCTTGTACAAGTTTATCATGATATTTACATTAATGAATAAATAATTACAACAATTACTTATTTCAGAATGATAATTTATTTTGACAAATTTTAGCGCCATGTTGTTCCAATTGATATTTCTGTAAAATATTGACGAATGGACTTCAATAAAAAAATTGGTCAAGTGTGAGTAGCAGCCACACGTAAAGGGTTCCGTAGAATCATGTAATATTACTCACAAGATATATTTTTATGTTGTACGCAGAATGTTTTTTTAACTTTTTCTTTTCGCTGGGAATTCAATGAAGATGTTATAAGAGTATAAGTTTCCGCTCGGGACTTACCCCGCGTAGAAGGTACGTTAAAAAAAAAGAACTACATATATGTTATTCTACAGTATATTTCATTTCTGTGCCACATTTCATCCAGATCGGTTCTGTCGTAAATGTGTGAAGGAGTGGCAAACAAATATCCATCCATCCATTTTCATAAATTTTCGCATTTATAATATTAGTAGGATATTCATGCGGACAGTATTGTGTGTTGCATTTCTATGGAAGACGACATCTAGTGATTCTTGATCGAAGGTATTTCCAATTTCAAGTATTTCCAATGTGCAGTTTAAAAGATAGAACCGTTTTAATAAACTGACGGAAAAAGTAATGATTAAGTCATTTCATTTATGAATCATTCCTATTCGGTATTTTATTTCAGAAACTACAATATACCATTCTGTATTGTATTCCTGGAGTCATTTATAATTTGCAAGTACTTTCTTCCTACAAAACAGTTAATTTATGTCCGTTCTATTTCAAGAAACATCAAAGATAGGCTAGAAATAGATGAAATAAGTAGTTCAAAGCTAACCGTTCAATTGGCTGTATGGATTGCAAATGCAACTGATGTCATGAGCCAACGCATCCGATTTACTAACTATATTAGAATACGAAATATGTTACAACGTTCTCTCGAATGGAAGGCCTGGGTTCGAATCCTACGCGAACCATAAAGTTTTATTGTTTCCGTATTGGAATTTAATTAACATTTGCTTCGGTGAGTGGAGTGTCTTTAAAGTTTTAGAAGGTGTGTAAAGTCAATACGTATTTAGCTGGCGTGGTGAACTATGGCCTGTAGTTATCACATTGAGACGAGTCCCGACCGATGATGGACTAGGGTGGCAATGAAGATGATGACGCCATTTTTTTCTTATATGAGGGCCACAAATGTTATGAGGATATTGGTGTGGGCCACCAATGTCGAGTTTAGGAGAATTACAAGATGCTATGTAGCATCATGTAAAGTCTCTGGGGTCTGTGTGCGCCGCACGGCATGAGGGCAGTATGTGGCCCGCGGGCCGCGGGTTGTTGGCCCCTATTGTACAAGTATGTATGTATGTATGTATGTATAGTCTTAAATAATATTTCTAACATAATAATCTTGATTGTAACTATTAACTCATATTGTTTTTTTGCAAACATAAAATACCTAATTATAGAAGATTTTCTAGATTATAGAAGTCTCCGATTCACAACTAAAAGTTAGCATTACAGTTTGTGTGTACATTGGTCTCAAGGGTTTTGTAACCGAATGTACAATTGTACAATCTAAGGTGTTTCGAAACAGGACGAGAGCAACTGCTTCAATCAGCTTCTATTCATCTTAATAACGTGGGAGTCAAAACAAAGCGATATACTATATTACGTGTATATGGTTATAACAATATTTGAAAATATGAAATTGTGAGGGGAGGGCAGAAAGGCTTTTACCACGCGGACGAAGTCACGGGAAAAGTTAGTTTAATATAAACATCAATGTTAGGTAAGTTAGGGGCGAATATAAAAATTAAAACGTAAATCAAACTTTTTTTAAAAGAAACACTGACGTACAGTCCTATGCTATAAAAAATATGGCGTGTAACTTGTGTAAATGTGTGCCCTGCAACTCCATTATGAGTCAAACAGTTTATGAAAGTGTGAACGACAGACAAAGGATACTTGGATTAAATTACCGGAAAAGTAACGGAAATAAAGGTCAAGATTGGGGCCGAGAGGGTCATTCCACTTCGTCAAGGACATATAAATTCATTGAGATTGGTCATATTCTCAATCTTGGACGGTTACTAAGTTATTTCATTTTTTAAAGTTTTCTGATATGTTAAAGACCAGATACAAATAAATAAAATTGGAGTATGTTTGTAATTTTAAAATAACAACTTTTTATTAAATGCATGTATGTATCGGATCGATTTTGGCTTTCACTGGCAGATAGTGTCCACAGTACCTCGGGAAACATGGTACCACGCAATTTTTAAGACAATGTTACCGATAAATAATAGGTTTAAATTACCTAAGCAACTATGAAAAAAATTTATACCTTTTGAATAAGGTAAGGATGATTTAAAATTCAAGTTTTTATTAAATGTAACATATTTTTTAATGTACCTATCTTAATGTAAGATGTAGAGGAAGTTCTGTTTTTTGAAGACAATCATGAACATAGATGCTGCCGTATTTGGAATCGTTAATGGCTACTTAAATCACTCCTTAGTTCGGACTCTGAGTCCTGTTATTAAAATGCATTATCATCGGAACTCAATCTATGTATTTGTCACCGGATGTAGACGGAAACTAGGGGTTACTTGTGTCTCCCAGCGAGGGGCAGATCCCCGCTGTTTGGAGCAGGGCATTATCGTGAAATCTGTGAACATGCTAAGTTATAAAGCTGTGCCCACAAGTGAGAAATATAACTTGAAGATTTTAAGTACCATGTCCTACTAAGATATTAGTTTATAATTTTAAATCCGTAAGTTTGTGGGGATGGATGGATTGATGGACGGATGGATGGACGGATGGATGGATGGACTGATTGATGGATGAATATGATGATGTTGATTGTTACTCTCAAACGGATCAGAGCGAAATTTAACACATTTTTAGTAATAGGGTTCCGCTTTCCACATTAGTGTACTGAACTCTAAAAAAGTCTAATATCCTATTGATATCTTAATTATATTTCACCGTGATTACAATCTACATTACACACCGACGTACAAAATGACTAGCATATAGTGAAAGGTCATAAGTGTCGGTCATTCACCTTTACGGAACACCAATAAATATTTGTGAGATGACTCTTTAGCATAAATAAGTTGGCCAAATAAATTCTTGTCTCGTTAGATTTAAAAAGGTTCGTACATAATGGATTTGTGAGGAATCGCTTTCTGTTAAATACAACTGTATAATTTATTATACCTTGAAATTTATTGCCTAATGTGGAAGTTTTATTTTAATTTAACTACAATACGATCATGTATAATACTTTCATATGAAAGAAAAAAACCCTATAGTAAATTTTGATGAAAATCGAAAGTCGTGGGATTCTGGGTCTAAGAATTCGTTTAGGAAACTACGGGGAACTTTTATTATATAGTATATAATCTATATTATATATAATTTATGCACCTAAAAACTAGGTACTTACGCTTTTTAATTAATGTTTTATTTATACAATTTACAATGACTCTTATATGAGTTTACTACTAACACTAGGAGAAAAATATCCTAAAATATTTTTTATTAAAGTATTTTTAATTTAATTCGCAGTTATAAAACATTAATAAGGTAACGCTCAAAGATCGCAAACTTCGTTAAAATTTTTAACAAATTTCCTAAGACTTATCAAACAAAAGTAATATATTTTTTTAAGTTAACCAATATATTCCAACTTTTCCCTGGCACTATGAAGTACATTAAATTATGTGGGCGTTCTTCCCCGTACTCTGAGCAAAATTAAATCTGAAATTCTTAACATACATACAAATGTATGAATTTTGTAGACACGTAAGTAAAAATTTCAGGTAAAGGTAAATAAGTTGTCAGGTTTCCATGGTAATCCCTCTAGCTCGAGAATCGAATACGAACCACGGTATCCCCTGCCTGTCGTAAAAGGCTACGAAAAGGAGGCTTTGGGAATTGCGGCCAACTAAATTGGGAGCTCTAACCGCCTAATAGCAGCCCCGGGAAGGACGTCTAAACTGGGTAGACCAGGTACGGGACTTCGAGTCCCTCTCGGGAAGGGCCCGACATTGGGCATCGCGGTAGAAGGACTCCGGTAGCGTTCAATTGGAGATCCCAGAGTCCTCTAGGTAGTGCTGAGTAAGGCCACCGGGGGGGGGTTTAGTGCGGTAAGAATCCCACATAACCCTGTGTCGGATCCCACGGCACCTGGTACCTTTTGAAGGTTTCTCCCCTCGATAAAAAAAAAGGTTTCCATGGTAAAAATTCCAGATCGAACATGCACCAGTACACAATCCGTATTAGAGCAACGTGGTCAAGTATGCTCTAGGCCTCCGCAGTATGAGGAGAACTGTGCTCAGGGCTACCAATGGTACAACCAAGCCATAAAATTCTTGTAACATTTTACCTACATATACATATTTGGCGAAAGTATATTACGTACCGCCTTGCTACCAGATAAAAATCAATCTTGCCCTCCCGCTGGTTCAGAAGCTTCATACGCCCATGCTTTCATACACTTCAAAGTCTATTACAATCTTGAATTTAGACCTGACGTAAGTAAAGTTGAATTAGCAGATAGGCGGACTATTATAGACGACATAAAGCTTATCAAAACAATGACGTGCGACCACATTCTGTTATTAATTGATTTATAATGCGTATAAATTAATATCACTTCGGGTGTGGATGTATTTTTTTCATTAGGTGTAGATCGTAATAGAATAGAATGGTTTTTCCCATTCCGTTCTGCGGTTTCTTGAATATTGCTTTTTGAGATAAGTATGCACCTAATGTGTTAGAATAACTGTGACATTGTCACGAAGTTATTTTATTTACTTCATAAGTGTACTGTACTTCCATATTCCTAACTAGTTCATAAATGCTACTTTATAGTTTCATATTTCGTAATTTTAAGATTCAATAAATTGTTTAGTTTTTTTAAGAAGATTTTTAAACGTTTGAAAAGTTTAGTTGCAATAAACCGGTATAGATATCTATGTATTTGTACCTACCTGTTTGAATCTTAGGCACAGACGTAAAGTACATTAGAGTACCAAATTCCATATTTCTTGTAGCACTATACATAGGAACTTATAATATTTATAGCCTATATAAGCTTTTTATATTTTTTATTAAGGGTTATATTTTTCATCTAATGCCTTTCCTTTCCAAAAACGTGTTTGAGAGCCATAAAGCTGGTTATAAATTCATTTCACTCTTCTTTGGGAAAAATAATGATAATATAATATAAATGTTATTTATAAGTTCACAAGTACGATATAATCCGATGAAGTTATGGCTTTATTTTTATCGGCAAAAATGGAATTGAAGGCCTAGTGGCAGATTGTAAAATAAATAATATTATTGAGCGGATAAAGCGCCAGAGGCTTTTAGTACTAGGAAGTTGCATTTTGGTATGAGTATGCATATATCAAGGTAACAATCGATATATATAAATCAATGTTTGTTTGTTTGTTTTTCCTTTATAAACTCTAAAATGGTAGGAGATAGAGAACCGTCTTTAAGAACTCCGTTTAGAATTCTTAGGAAAAGGTTTTGGTATCAAAATATGTCGATCGGACACATGGTTGATGAGTTGATGCGTGGACAACGCACGCCGGGTACAGTTGGTATGGTATAAAATAAGATCTTAAAGAACAGTAATAACAGTGTTGTCATAGGTTCCAATTTTGGCGGGAAGTCCCGATTTTGAAATCAAAATTAAATGTCCTTTCAGGGCAGGATTCATCCCGGTTTCGGGGATGATCGTGGATTCGTGTGTAAAGCGTGCCGACAAAGCAATTTATTTCTATGGCTATTTTTGCTACTTATTGTCACATAAACGTAATTTCCAACTCAAAAAGACAAATATTTAAAAACTTCTGATTCTATACGTTTTTTACTATACCCCGCTGCAGCGAAATAATCACACTTGTTTTACAAAAAAATCTCGACTTGGCAAAAAAACGCTGAGTAGAAAACCAACTAACAATAGGTGGCTCGTTAAAAATATAACTCTTGACAATGGCATAAAGCAATTTGAACCGGCGACTAGCCCCTGCCCAGTCAGTGAACAGTTCTATCATTTCGATACTAATTCACCTTTATTACGTTACAAGGCTGTTACTGGATTTCCTACTGAGCTAAAGACATTCGCTTATAACTAGTGTGTCTTATATAGGTACATAGGGTTGTCAAACTTTTTTTTCAAGAAATAATTTTAGGTTCGATAAAATTAAACAGTACTTAATAAAAGCGAACAGTATAATTTTTATTTAAAAACACATTTTTAGTACTTCTTAACCAACTTATCGATTTACTACTCTTCCAAGCTTAAAACATGTACAGATAATTTTATATGCGTTTTGGTAGGTAACCATAAAAATGAAAAAAATGTTTTTTTGTTGAACAGTGAAAAAATATAATTTAGCCAAAAACGATATAATCCCATTCCTAATAGAATTGTTGACAACCCTATACGGATATATACGGAGTAGTAAGCATATGACTTTAAACCTACATTGGCTTCAGCCCATTAATAACCCACTACTGAGCATAGTTCTACTGACCAAGGACCTCCACCATGCTGCCCCAATTCATTGGACATGTATTGACGACTGTTCACAACTGACGGCTTTAAGTGCCCTCCATAGCATGGAAGCGCCCAGGATTTTTTGCTACTAGGGGTTACCCATCCTTTTACCGACTGTGCTCGCTTTTGCTTAACTTGGCTCTTTTCTTCGCATCGACACAAGACGTTGAGGTACGAACCAACTTTAGTGAAATAATAAGGTTTTCTCAGTCGGTAGTTCGATTAAGTTTTGATAACCAAACATACATCTAATAATATAATGCTAACTTAATATAATACGAAATTTAATTGAACACAAATAAATACTAAAACAACATTATAATCGATATAATACCTACTTCTTTTAGACAAATTATAGATTCATTATTATAAAATGTAGATAAATATATATACATTCATTATATTAGAAACGATTTTTCTTTTAATATTTTGTTATTAATTTCTAATGTTTTGTTATTTGTTTTTAAAGCAATAAATGATTTATTTATTTATTAATGATTTGTAATTATAAACTCGTCATTAATCATTAATTTTAGGCTGGTAAATAGGATATTTGGTTCATGTGAATATAAGTCGGCGTTTATCGTTTGACCTTTATAAAAGATAATGATATGCATAAATGTTAATAATTACATCATTTTGCCCTTTATTTCATTGCTTAAACAGTTTGGTAACTGACCTTATTGTAGGCTTCGCAATTTGGCTCAAGTACACGTGTACTAAGGGATATAAGTTACAGAAGATAAGGTCCGATTAATTATTAAAAGATCCGATTAAATATTAAGGTGTTGGTCATCCACGACACAGGGAATCCTAGTGTGGGACCAACGATCTGTAATGTATACAATTTAAAACCTCTGTATGTACAATAAATTATATGAATATAACGTTCTTAAGAAGACATTTAAATAAGCTGTTAAACGGGAGCAGGGTTTCCTAGTGGTTAATCTATACTGTCGCCCATGGACATTACAAGAGTTGTTAACAGCGAATTGCTGAACAGAAAAAGAAATGAAAGCGTCCCTTTTTAGTCTGTGAGGGCGGGAAAAACAAGGAAAGAAAGCAGTAGATAACAATCTAAGGAATCTGAATCAATC
>DWJZ01000406.1:0-33321 GCA_018249125.1 Asbolis capucinus
ATGTTTATCAGTTGTTTGATCACCATAGTACAAGTTAATGCTTAGTTTGGGATCAGATGGCCGTGTGTGAGTTGTCCAATAAATAATTAATTATTTATTATTTATTTTTTTAAATTACCTACAAATTAAAACTAATTGATTTTTTTTATATTCTACTAATATAATAAATGCAAAAGTTTATGACGATGACTGTTTAGATACTACTAAACGGATCTACATGGAATTTGGCACAGATATAGTTATAACATAGCCATTTTTCGTTGTAATTTTATAATTCAAGAACGGACTCGCCTATCCAAACCAAATATTTAGGCTTTGTTCGGACTATTTAGTAGATGGTTTATGTGAAGTTTACACAAAATCGATAGTGGTTTCTCATTTATCACAATGTTTGTATTTGTAAAGAGGGGATTTTACTGTCAAATTGAACCTTTTTTAGTCCACGCGGACGAAGTCGCGGGCCGAAGCTAGTCAGTTACCTATAATCTGGAATAACACATCAGCTACTTTTGTCAACACATGACGCAGGCGAAGCCGCGCAGACACCAGTAATATTATAAATGTGGATATGTTTGTGTGTTTGTCCGTCTTTCACATTTTTATGTGGAGGTAGTTGATGGTCCAGAGAGTGACAGGCTGTTTTAATGGCATGGCGGACCCTTTATATAACAGATTGAAGGTGTATCTTAGTGCCGAGCACGCAGCAAACGCCAGAAGTCGCAAGGCATTCTATAACAGTAGATTGCATAAGCTAATTTATATAATCTGTCTGTCTAAGCAGAGTAAACACAAACGTAATCTGTGCTACTATTCTTTTGTTAGGCATGATTTCTTACAATTATTCGTAAGTACATATGCTGTAGGATGTGTCGCAAAGGTCGTGACCAGCTGAGAACAAGCACCTACCTTCTATAGTGTAGTATACTAACTAGCAGTACACTGGAGGGTTCCCACTGTTAACACTACCCCTTGTTTAGTTAAGGTTTGGTTGGTTAAGGTAGTTGTTTTGTTAAGGTTTGATGCGGAACTTTTTTAATAGTTAAATGTCCATTAATTTCTGCAAGGACTTATTATTAAACATTATTATGTTGTATTATGATCCTAACCGAAATTGCTTGACCTATTTGAATTAAGTTTTCTTTATATTTAAAGAATGCTGAAATACTTCATTGAAAACTTAATTCAAATTGGTCAAGCAATTTCTGCGGTTAGCGGTAACAAGCAGAAAGGAATAGAAAAAGATCGAATTTTAAATATAAATCCGAATATAATTGTACTGAAATAAAACCATTAACAATTTACATGTTTAATGTTTTCGAAGCTTCATTAATTGCTAACAAGTGACTGCACTCACTTCGCTTCGGTATCGCGAAGGACCATAGCCAGATTTTTATTCGTGAACCAATTTTAATAAAACAAACACTAAATGTAATCCATTAGTATAATACAGAAGTGAAAACATTTCAAATGGAATCAGCCGTTCCCGAGATAAGCATGCACACACGCACAGATAAACATTTAAAAATCGTTTTTCTGGGTATTATTCATTAATAAACCCCCCTCTGTTCTTTCTCTTAAATATCTTTTAATCTATTTATCCGTTTCTGTTAAATATCTTCCATAAACAGACAAACAGACAGATAAACTTTGCGCAAAACTATTGTTATTAGACTGGAGTAATTGTGTAACTATCTTGCTTATAATTTGTTATGGACTATGGCGTTCTAGACAGGCGTAGGGTCTTGGTGTTGCCACTCGTTTATATACTACTTTAAAGTTTGTATACTGGCAACTTTTTTTAAATTATACATTTGAAATTTAAAAAAAAATTCAATCGAATAAATATTGATTGCAGTTTGAGATCGTGAACTTTACTATCATCGGTCAGAGTAGTGTTATTATAAACTAACTTTTTCTTCGCTATGACTGAATGGAATCTAATCTCCTATTTCATACCCACCACAAACAAAAATTTCAAAAACGCTAGAACATATTAGTATTTATTTTTTGTCAAATGCATCAATACAACCATTTAATGATTTTATATGTGACGATAAATTTCTATACAAGCTTATCCCCTATATCAGCTTTTTCAAGCCTTTTTACGTGATAAATAGCTTATATTCTATCTTAAGTTTCTATATCTGTATAAATTTTCATTAAAATATTTTTATATCTATAGCCTATATTTAATACTGCGCTAATAAATGTTGGTAAGATCCCAGGAGCTTTTTGCTCAATGTGTTATATTTTTTTAATATTTTATTCCAACACTGGCATTAAAAGACAAAAACTTTTTTTTTATTTCACACCTTACAACTAACTTAACAGGTATACAACTAAAAGGTTCAGGTAAATTAATAAAATGTGTTATCTAAATTAACTTAATACATAAACTTATTAAATTATGAATTATAAAATTGATAAAAATATTATTGAAATAAAAAAAACGTTCTACGTAATTAACAAGCATCTTTACCCTTAATTTGTATTTTTTACATTTTTAAATTTTCTTCTACAGGTAACGTAAGTGATGATGAGTGCCAGCGACTTCAGAATCGAGCGGAGCGTGGAGCTCTCGCCTGAGACGAAGGCCATCGCGGAGAAAGAGCTGCGAGAGACTCCAGAGAGAGTTCGAGAAGCTTTGGAGCGCTTGAGGGAACTCCTCAAGGAAAACAAAGACTTGTGCTACGGAGATGATGACGAGCTGCTGACGATATTCCTGCGTCCTTGCAAATGGTATCCAGAAAGCGCTATTGCACTGGTGAGTATGTTAATTATTTATATTTTGATGCTTGGAATCAGTAGTTGATGGTTTGAATGGTCGCTCTACGGCAGGTCCTGGGTTCTTTTCTGCACCAAGTGCGCATTTTCAATTTTTCAAGTTATGTGCGTTTTGCAGCTTAATTATAACTTGCTTCGATAAAGTTAAACATGTTAAGCAAATCTGAAGATCCCTAAACTTGAAGAACCAATAAGTTCTTGAAGATGTGAGAAGTCTGCCAATCCGCACTTGCCACGATGAGGCATTTATGTATATAACAGATGAACCTTTGTTCTCGGGTCGTAAGTGTTATTTGCGATTTGTATTTTCGTTGTCCATGCCACCGGAGATACAGGGAATTATTTTTCGGGGGTGTGGACCCCCAATACCTGTCACAAGAAGGCACTTTACTGACAGTTGTTAACATAGGAAATTAATTGCATATGTATTTATTTTCTATTAATAAGTAATTTTTTATTAGACAAATTATTTTTCTATTCGTGGTTACGCAATTCATGATCCTTTAAAATAGTAAAATTTGGAGAATAGTGAAATACGATGTCAAAAAATATGACGTCTGATATCCCGTAGCTAATGTCAAAGTCACTTCAACCTACCGTTCGCGCCAAAATGAGTTTACTCGTTCGGTGACATTGAATTGGGCAGAATCGGCCAAAGACTTCGTATAACCACTATTTATTTGTTATTTACCGCTTCTTATTTCGATATTTGTTTTCAAAAACAGAACTTGAAATATCCAGACTTTCGATGAAACAGATTAATATTATATGTACTCGTACATGCACCATAAGTGCCAATCAGCAGTAGTTAAGGATTTTGTTTGTGTACACTATAAATAGGTACGTGTAACAGTGATAAGTGTACAATTGTACAAATAAATAAAAAGTGTACAAATAATAAGAAATTAACAATTTATAATTAACACTTTGTGCTTTCTTTTGGAAGAATAAAAGTTTCACGCGTGATATTTTTTATACATATCTGTAGTATTCATCTACAGCTCTAGAATCATACTACATTAGGTTAATCATTGTATTGACAATTATTCTGTGTACATTATAGTAGGTACACTTATTTACAAATATAAAATATTTGGGTAAGATTTTATTTATAAAAATTGCTTTGTTACTGTACAAATGTGCAACAAAGTCATGGTAAAAACTGCATAGTAACCTGTGCAGTTGTTTTGGAGATTATTGCGAACAGATTACCAGACTAGTGACATTTAAATCTGTGATCTATTATCGCATCTCTTAGACAGATTTTATATTCAAAAATGTCTTTTTTCCTTACATTTTCACGTTCAAAAAACGTTCAGCCGATTAAAATCACCAATGAATGTACAATTGATAGAAAGGCTTACATTTATTAATAACCCACTTCTGAACACAGCTTCTCGTAACTCAGGACACCACACGCCTCCACACAGCTCAAGTTGAGCAGGTAACTCCAAATAATCCAATTATGTGTAAGTAACCTGTTGACGTAAACTACAGCCTTTCTAAATAATTAATCGTGAAATGCAAAGTACCTTACCAGCCCAGAGCATTAAATTTCACTTCAAGTTGTAAGAGTTACTAGTTAGTTATTAAGATAATTAATTATTCGTTAGTTATTAATATATTAATTATTTAATTATTGTCATAATTATCGTTTTAAAATCTATAACTACGAATGTTAATGCTAAGGTTTTGCTGTAAAAGAGCTTTTAGGTTTCTGCATTAGGTGTTTAATTAGTTACTAGCTTTTTCCCGCCACTATGTCTGCGTTAAATAGTTATCATAAAATTTTTCAATCTTAACAAGATTAAATTATAAATTAAAAAGTAAGTTAGTTTTTTTATGTTTTGTCTCAAGTTCTATTGTACCTTTGTAACAATTTTCATTAAAATAGGTTGAGTATTTCAGACTTGAATATGTAACAGGCAGACAGAATTACTTTAGCATTAGTAAGGATTACTTTTTTTAATTTTTACTTAATACTGGCCTTTATGTATTATCAAGTGGCCCGTTTGCTACTGCCTTATCTTTTTAACTAACTACTAAATAACTTTAATAAAAAAACGAAGTAACTTAATTTCTAAAGAAATTGTAGACAGATTACATATACATACATAGACTGTCACAGAAAAAACAAAAACAGTACAGCGTGAGACGGCTAAAACATACATACATAAATAACATTAATAAATAACATTGTATTGATTCTAATAAGTACAAAAAAGCTTGTAATAACTTATAAAAAAACCGACTTCCAAACCATTTAAAAAATTGGGTGTAACTCAAAAACTTTTCGACAGATGTCGCTCAAATATTAAGACTACATAACAAGCACCAGAGCAAAGAATTATAATCAAATCAAAATAAATATTCCAAGTAAAAACTTATGAGGCAACACATTAAAATAACAGGCGAATGCCGACTTTTTTTTGTAAGGCGATAAAAATAAATAGACAATTTACCATAATGCAAAAGTAATGAATATTATTCATTAATTTCTTAATGAATATTATCCATTACTTTCTGAATGATAATTGTGTTTCGATATGTCAATTTTATTCAGATCTGGAGGTCAATAACCATTTATACCTAAAACCCAGTGGTTCTAATCTTTATCATTGACACGACCGATTGCAAATAATATTGTTATCGGAATTTACTGAAGTGGTCGAAGATAGGTATTTACAATCTATTGTAATTAAATCGTAACAGAAGTGGGATTCGTAAACACTTTGACTTTTGTATTTTGATGTTAACATTATGTTTTAGGATTGAGTAGTAAATTTGGCAGCCCTATTATCAAAAGTTTGCAAACAGCGAGCAGTCGGCAAACGATCAACAATTCCACAGGCCTTGTGTATGAGTATAAAAACATTGTATTACATAGGTTAGCATGCTTGTCGCTCGTTGATTGATACTGTGTACATTTGTCACGGAAATAGCACCAATACCAATTAAGATTGCGATCTACGAGCAATTATCGCAAAATTTCCGAAATTTCTTACGGTTTGCAAGATACTTAATAGATTCGCTGAATTTTTTCACGTTTGTCAGAACCTTATTACCTACTAGAAAACCGTAATTTGCCTGCTTAAATTTATAATAGTAACACAGTAGACGAAAATCTTTTTAGGGTTTCAATAATAAACATATCGTGAGTACCTGATCATTTAAAATGTACAGCAGTACTCAAGCACATGCACCTACTTACAATGATGTACCACAAACACCGATACGCGACGCCATGTTGCATAACGATCACGCATAACTTGGATAAATATGGCTCGGATGTTAGGAAAGACGAGATAGGCTAATGGGACTATGTCAAAGTTCGCCGTGTATCAACCCTGATAACGTATCATCTATTGCTGGGTGACATCAGCGGACGTGAATAGCATTTTGAATTTTATCGTCCTTATCCCTTTTCTCAGTTGCGGACTATCTATCTCTATCGCGTACTGTTCATAGGTCGTCAGGGTTGCCGCAGAGGGGGTTTTTGAGCACTGCGTTTCGTGTAATGTACTCATAATGTTGTATTGAACGTATTCGGTAGTGACGCTGTTTGCGAAGGAGTCTCGGATTCGATTCCCGGCTGGCGCAAATATATGCCAGATGAATGTTTGTTCTCGGTTTGTAGGTGTTATTTCTCATACCCGGGACACAGAGAATCTTAATGCAGGAAAAGTCTTAATGCAAGAAAAGTGCTGAGTCCACCTATTGTGCTTAAGAAAAACTTCTGCCAATGGCTTAATCGTTGATTTAATGAAGGGATTTCTGGGTTCTATAATTAATAAGTTCACCATATTATTTGTATGATACTTTTACAAACTTTTATTGAACTCGCACTATATGTTTGTATATAAGTATATTTGTATATTTATTTATTTGTATATTTGTTTAAGTTTCATTACGCAGCTGAAATTTTGCTTAAACCTTAAACCGGCTTGATGAAAATGCATTTTTATAATGAGCATGACCTAATACTATGTTCAGGATTGGCTCCAGACAAGGAAACTCCTCAACGGTTAACAATACAGTTGTGACTTTTCATTTTTCGATAATGAAATATTTTAATAAACCTTGTTTTTATTTTAACTTCAAATGAAGATAAAGTTTCGTTTGAAACAAAATATTGAAATAATGATCCGAGCAATAGAAGTTAGATATTTTTAAGAGCACTCTGTAGCTAAAACATTCTTAAAATTTAAAATATTACACGAAAAAATTGCTAAGAACAAATATTAGAAAAAAAGTAATAGAGTCGCATGCACAGGAAAAAACAAGGGAAGTAGGTACTATAGTATCAAAAAGATTCCGCCTACAGTGATGCGAAGTGCTTGTCGTTATCGATAAGATATGTCGAAAGTTACAAACGCCAGCGTGGTGATGAAAGCTCCATCGTTACTATCGACTACATATACATATATCTGAAACACAAGATTATAGTACACCTATCTATTAACCATAGTTTTTGTCAAAATGTTTCGCAGGCCAACTAATGCTCCAGTTTTAATTTACGACACGATAAGAGCGGATAGAAATTTTTCCCACAGCGACAAACTTTTTACCATTCTGTTATTAACCCTAGTGTAGCAACGGTGTGAATGATTTTAATGTAACATCAGAGTTAGGTGAAAAAAAAAATACGGCAGATTTTTGGACAGAGGTAAGTTTAGCTGAAGGTACCAGTACCTGGTTACCAGGTGACCTGGGAAACCGATTTTTTTTTAACGTGTGGAAATACCCTCGTCTCTTCCATCCGGCCACGGGAGGCTGGACAGGTATGTGGGGCTCGAACCCACTACACACACCACAACTCGGAACCCGAATCCTGGCTCAACAAGTTTCTTTCCGTCCGCAATAGTCACTATGCTGGTGGGGTTAACCTTTGTAAGTTATGCTTTCTAAGGAGATCGAGAAGCCTCCCAAGACGCCGAGGGAAGGGGAAATCTTAGCTACTGGACTACTACATGGACACTCATTTTTTTCCAAATCTATATTTAATCGATTCTTTGACCCAAAAAATCCTTAACTTGCAGCGTGGTCGTAATTTCCAGCGGCGTTTTTTGGAACACTCATTTTATATGGAATCGACGCTTAATCGATTCCTTGACCCAAAAAAAACCTTAATTTGCAGTGGGATCGTAATTTCTACAATCTTTATGTGCAATCTATACATTTATGTATGATAATTAGTCTTAATGAGTAATATAGACTGGCTGCACCCGGCGCACGTTGCTACGCATCAATTCATCAACCATTTGTCAGATCGACAATGCTATTAAACCCTGTTGAAGACAATTGCGAACAAAGTAGCTAAATAAACCAGTGCTTTATGTCCTACCATTTCAGAGGTTACAAGGGACAAACAAAGTTGAAAACAAACAAACATTCAATTATACTACATGTATTTGTATATATAGGTCATAATAATAAATATATTTGGACAACTCACACACGGCCGCCTGAACCCAAACTAAGCGTTAGCTTGTACTATGGTGATCAGATAACTGATAAATATACATATATACTTTTAAATACATACTTAAATAAATATTTCTACACACCTAAACACACAGAACAAACATTCCTGTTCATCACAGAAAAGTATGACCTGGGTGGGTATCCAATCCACGACCTTCAGTGTAGTAGTCAGGTTCACTAACCACTAGACCAACCGGCCTGTCGGCCTGTACATACGTACATACATATATATATATATAACTTGTGAAGTCTACTCAACTAAAACCTGTGTCTATTATGTTATGATCTCAGTTCATAACTACTCGGTCTATTAGACAATAGGAAACGATCGTGAAGTGGGGTAAAAAATGACCCCGTTTCGCTGCAACCGGATCGAAACCGTGCGTTTGTATCTGTACACACAGACAAACCGAATTAGTATCACATTGTTGCAAGAAATACTCCATAATCCTGCAGCGTGAAATGTTCCTGGAAAAACATTGGACCAATCGACCTCATATTAGACACCTGCAATGTACCTATTGTTGTAGCCATATTGGTGTATCCACCAATATAATAATAATGTAATATCGTTTTATAATTTTAGTTAATTTTCTACGACAAATAAATTATCATCACTGCTACCCATGACAGTCCCACTACTGGGCTCGGTTCTCCACTCACACACTCCACTCTCACAATGTGAGGTCATAGTCCACCACGCTGGCCAAAAGCGGATTCTTCACACACGTATGAAAACTCTTATGAAGTACTCTCAGGAGGTTTACTCAAAATGTTTTCCTTCTCCTTAGTACCTAAGTGATATTCAACCTGGAAAATTACAGGTGCGCGCAGCAGAATTTGAAATTAGAATACACACCTATAGAGACATATTTCACAACTAAACTTATTGAAATAATTAAAAACACAAGACTTAAAAACCTTAACACGAAGAAACACACAAAATTTCATAACGGTATTGTTAAACGTTAAGGACTTCCTTTGTCTGGAGTCAATCCTGAACATAGAAAAAATTCATTGTCAACGGAACTGAAGCAGTTTGCAACAATTTTGCTCCGTAGTATAAGAGGTCAGAGTAATTGCAATATTTGACCCAAACACTTAACAATAATATACTAGCAAATTATTACCAACACATACTGCAAGTTAAATCAAAAGCTAAAAAAATAATAATTTCAAACGAATAATTCCGAGTTAGCAGTAAACGTGAGGCATCCGATGTTGATATAGTTGAATGGCGGCGAGCTATGTCTTTAACTGCAGCATTAATATTGAATATTAACTGTGAAACACAATTCTCGCTCACATTTTGTGTTTGTGTGTGCTGTATACGTTACTAACATTTCGCTGTCTGTTCGTCTGTCAAAAATCTCGGTGTACAGCGTAATAAGTAATACTTTTTTGCATGCGATTGCTGAGTATTGTGCCTTATATTATGAAAAATACAAAAAATATATACTAAATACATACTAAAAACTCGCTAAATCGGCCAAGTGCGACAAGGATGAACCTTTTCTTATACCAATGAAGTGAAATTCTAAGTAATAATGTGGTGTTTGCAATAGTATAAATAAATCATATTTTATACTAGAAATACGAGCAATTCTTGGCATTAGAAATAAGGGAGCGTCCAGGAATTGATTAAGGTTTAATTTTCGAAAAAGCGCAGATTCGTATATTTTTACAAAGAATTAAAATCTGTCTTTGTAAATGTTTATTATTTAGTTTAATTGAATCTAAGGTACGAGTATCTATTGGATTTAGCTAAATGTCTAACATTAGATGACGTCGAGCAAAGCTCGGTTAACAAGTACGGAACACTTCTATACGATAACAGTAAATTATCGATGAGGTTATAGAAAAAAGTAGTAATTTGCACATCAAATACCCACAGAAACGTCGGTAGCTTGCGTGTCCACGCATCGTCAGCTACACAGGAAATCAAAATTTGACTTGCAATTTGCATTAAGTATGTTGCTTCCTCCAGTCATCAGGGGAGCATTGTGGTGAAGATTTAAGCTTATTCAGTGATGAAGAATATATGCTCAATAATGGGTCCTTAAAGGTTGAAGCTTGCAGAACTCTTCCTGCTTCCATGATATTTTTTTTTACTTTTAGTAATATTGATTAAGCAACTTCAAATTCAAATATTTAATACCTTACACCCCTAAGTTTTTCTACGTATAAATATGCAAAAATAGACACAACACCTTGAAAAGATTTACTTAACTAAATTATTACTATTATACTATTACCAGAAGCGTATTCGGCCTTTTTATCAAATATTGTTGAGAAATCCAACTATAATTAAAAATTATAAAATAGCGAAACTTATGTTCCGAACATATTTCTGCTTAATTAATAAGGTTCTGCAAAGTAATAAAACCACGAAAGCAAATATATATTTCCTATTTAAAGTCTATAAAAAACAAAGCGAAAGAAGATTGATAAGATTATAACCGAAATGAATGAACATAATGAAGCAAATAATTCGCACTCAAACAAACTAATAGATGTAACTGTTAGTAATAAAAAAGAAGGAGAAAATAATATGACGCCTGATTACTCAGCAGTTGGAGCAGAATAAAGCAGCATTCATAAAAATATCTCCAGATCTCTTGACCTTTCTGAAAACTACAATGAACAATAAACACACTAAAATAACGAAAGTCGTCCCACAATTCATCGTAGTTTCTCATGACCGCGAAACAAATGTACATTTTAATGCTCATTCAGATGTTACAAATGGCGTTAGATAATACAATTTGCCCAAACAACGTTCTTGACCATGACATACAAACAAATAATTAAATTATAATTGCAAGATAATCATGTTAAGTGTCATTAATTAACAAGCTTATGTTGTTTATGAAATGAGAAGGCTACAAGAATAACAGCCATTATGATCTGTATTATGACATCTAGTTGAAGTTGTGTTTCATTATTGTGATGTGTTTCGATATAGTTTCATTCAAATTCATTTAATCTTATAGGTATTTAATTTTGTGCAGTCTAATGTGGAACTGGAAATAAAAGAATATGAACCTATTAAAAATTAATTAAGATCTTTCAGATAATTATTGGTTCTAGAGATTTATACATAATTTATTACTAAATGTTCAATTAATTTTGTTGTCAGTCAATTATTATGTCATTTAATTGGTGTAGGGAAAAAACAAGCACGTTTTTTGTACCTTCAACGTTTAAGACAAAATAATAATTATGTCTTCAGTTTCTTTAGATTAATTTTGTGTTTCTATCATTTCAGGTGAGATCAATGTTTGGTAACAACAACAATATTTCGTCAGATCTTATGCTGCCCATATTATTAGACATGGCGAATTTAATTCGGCGTGCAGTCCGAAAAGAGCCCAGAGAAGTAAAAACAGCTCAACCACAAGCACAGTTTCTAAGACGATCATTCACAGACGCCGATGACACCACACTCGATGATGACCCATTCGAAACAGGAGATGAAAACAAAACAATACAGACAACAAATGCACCACAAGTAACTCAAAGACCGATACAACAGAGAAATCGCAACTTCAGAATTAGACCACAAAGAAATATACCAGCGTTTACGAAACAAAATACACTAGTTGATAGGAAAACCGCACAAGATAATAGAATTACAAACATTACACAAAGCAATACTCAAGAAAAACTCACTGAGGTTGTAGTTAAGAATGATACGAGAGACAATGTGAGTACCTAGCGCAGTACAGAACAGTAGCGTAGTACCTAAATTTATATCATGAATTCGCTAAAATTTTTAACTGATGCATAAACTTTAATTTGATGATTGCGAATGTATAGACAGAAAAAATCACTTAGTTGGTGTTCGTTCTGTTGTAAAAATTTTACCAGTACAGTAGAACAGAAAAAATATGAACCATATATGAATTGCTTTAAGAAAACTTAGGCTCTACAATCTCTTTTTCCTATGAATCGAAACATTTTTGTATTTAATTTGCCGCTTATAACTGTTATCATTAGTAATAAAAGTATGTCTTATTAATCTATTATTATATAACATAATTAATTTGCGTTTATTTATTAATATATTTTTTTATATTGCTAGATGTTTGAGTGTGAATTTTACTTTTCTAAAACATTTAACAAAATTTACCATTGTTTCTTCTAGGCTACTAATTTTTAAGCTTAGTTACTTTCGACACCGTAAACTTATCCATCGCTTATTATAGTAAACGTTGACTCTGTCAACCGCTAATAAACTGCTGAGAATCTACCGCAAAACGGTATTATTGAAGTGAAAATGTACTTCCAAGATATTGCGCACTCTCTTTGTTTTGTTTTGCATTGTAAATATTATTGTCGTTTTACGATGTCATGTGTATATATAGTGAACTGTTAAATTTGTGGTAAAATTTATGCCCGACTAAATTTACTTTTACTATTATGAAGTTTAAAACTTTCATATTTTATAATGTGGCTTCATCCCACAATGGACCGTCTCTGCTGTCACTAGAAGAATACAGTCACTTAGAGAGGCCTAGAACATACTTCACTTTATTATGGAAATATATATAAAATATAAAAAATTAAGAATGCTACTTCCTACTAATATTATAAATGCGAAAGTATGTATGAATGATTAGATGATTCTTACTCTTTCACGCAAGAGCTATTAAACAGATCTGAAGTTTGAGAAAGATAGATTATAATCTGGAATAATATAGACCAATTTCTTTCAACACATGTGGGTGAAGCTGCTGAAACTAATATTAACATAACTTTCACCGAATTTACAGAGAAACCTCACAAGAATAATTATCACGACGACCACAGAAGCATCATCTTCCACATCGAAGAGAAGTAGGTTCGAGAGTACTAAAGTACCTGAAAACAACACTCTGGACTTGACTGCTGATGCGACAAATCAAACGTTGGCTCAAGATTTACCAGTCGCAGAGAAGCTGCGGTCTCTAAACAGATATATCGATAGGAAAGGTAAATTTTTTAACTCAGTAAATTGACTCATTTTGTAATTCCTCAATCAGTTTTAGATCAAGTAAAATCAAATATTATAAATACAATAGTGGCGGAAGAAGAAGAGTCTTCTGTTTGTAAGAGATCATCATGACAAAATAAAATAGAACTAATCTTCGCCTTCCATCTTGATCATCAGTCTCCTAGCTTACTGAAAAGCATTGGATGTACTCTTGGTTTGAAAGCCAACTTGTAATAGGCTATAATACTAAGAAATCACTTTTTTCTCTAAAATAAGGCCTCAATCAAAATAGGTGAAATATTTTTTTCTTTCTTTCTTTCGATTCGCTACAATACGAAGAAAAATTAATCGACCGTCAGCTTAAGTATGAACGAAACACTTATTTGTTTCAATATGTAACAAATTTTCAACTCATTAATCGTCAATAACTATAAAAGATTCCTATTAAATATGACTTGTAACTTTCCAGGCAATCTTATCCGTCGAGGCACCTATCCGCCTAAACCACCTCCAGCCAACCGTCGCACCACAGCAGAGCCGACTCTTAGTCCTGTCAACCCTATAAGTCGTCGTCGACCGCTGCCAGTGAGGAAGCTTCCCACTTCTACTGGAGATCAGGCCAAGTGTGAACTGTTCACCAACACGCTGTGTTTGCACGCTGAAGACTATCCAACGTAAGTGCAGTAGTTTGATATCAGTGAAGATTCTCAAGTCTTGTATCGAAGAATAAGGGATAAAAAACTGAGGGCATCTATTTGGGACACTTGAAGAATTGTAATCGACAAACGAAAGCATTTATTTCGTCTTAGGAACTAGTGAATCACTTAACGAATGTCAAAAGTTAACAATACAAAGTCTCTACATGAAGTATCACTTTAGTAACAAAAAATTATAATGGAAATTAAAAGGCCTTATTTTGATAAAGCTTAAAATCGCGATAGACAATACCTATTTATAAACGACACACACTTAAAACTTAGGATTAAAGGCAAAACAGTCAGCAATCAAATGTTACTTAGGTAAAGTTTAATATAATATGAACTAAATTTATTTCCTCGAGATTTTGTCCATTAGCTTAGGGTCTTTATATATTGTATTTATTTCGGATTACCCTTTCATGAAGCGTAACAGGTAACTCTATATTATCACTTAGCTGTTGTAGTTCAACAAAGTGTTACTTGTAATTTATAAATTTATTATTAATTCAGATGAAGAATATTGTTGAATAAACACATATTCGTGAATCCATTGACCTGAATACAAGACTGCTGATTTTAAATTCTTGTTCTTTCATAATCATATTAACGTCATATTTTTCTTCTTCACATATTTTAGTCATCCGTGTTCTCGTGTTGTTGTTATATCTGGTGTCATTTTTAACTCCAGTTGCCTCCATGCCATTCTTCATGTTACTTCTTTACTCTTTTCTTCTCCCACCTTTTCATACTTTACTCACTCGTAATTTTAGTGTAGTCGACGTGTCGAGGTCAATTTATTTTATTTTCCAATTTATATCTGCCTTTACAAATCTTAGTAATAATATTTAAAAGAAAACATTCACTTAGGGAGGCCTAGAACATACTTCACTTTATTATGGAAATATATATAAAATATAAAAAATTAAGAATCCCACTTCCTACTTGGTTTCAAGCTTTGTCACCAATTACTTCCTGTTACCTAACAGAGCTTTTATTTGGCGTACAGTTTTAAACTTTCAATGTATCTTATTAAATCGTTAAGCCTACTTCAAGACCAGTATTTTCCTGCTTCAAAACACCAGGTCAACTACACGTGCTACCACTTTCGCTCTCGGTGTTGGCTCCGTTTGTCCGTTATTTTACTCTTACTTTCATCTCGCTCTGATACTGTTACGCAACCTAACCTCGGTTCAGGTTTCATCGAAACAATGTTATAGTTATTTATGTCATGCTAAATTAATATTTAATTCCTCGGTTTGTTTAGGTTGTTAATAATTGGTTTCTTATACAACTTTTAAATACTATAATACTTTAATACAATTTATTGGCAGCTATAGCAAATTTTATTAGTATGGTGTTTTTATTCGTCTTTTTAAAATACGGTAACATTTATAAAATTACTAATTTTGCGCCCGTGACTTCGCCCGCGTTGTCAAATCAAAATGACTTCAACGAGTAACACAATGAAAAAATCGCTGTCAACTAGTCGCAGCTAATGAAATATGCATTATGCAGGATAGTTTTTTAATAATAAATAAATATATTTGGACAACTTGCACAGGACTATATGAGCCCAAACTAAGCGTTACCTTGTATTATGGTGATCAGACAACTGATAAACGTACATACATATATTTAAATACATATTATATAGATATTTTCACCCAGACACACAGAACAAACATTCCTGCTCATCACAAAAATGTTTGACCAGGGTGGGAATCGAACCCACGATCCGTGTAGCAATCAGGTTCACTAACAAGAAGACCAACCTGCCTGTCAAATTAAAACGATGCTAGTCGGATGTCGCCCAAAATAAATGGGAACAACTGTCAATCTCCAGTTTTCAATTAAAAAACGATTTATCAAAATCTGTCGTTAGTAATTTTTGCGTGGAAGAATGTGGAATCGATGGAATATATTGTTCTTTCATGAATAGATTGTTCTTCGTTGTCAATATTATGAATCAGAATTTAACGAATCTGTTTGTGTTATCTGCTATATATATCTTCGTAAATGGCTTCACATTATTTTTAATATTCAAATATGTATAAAGATCTACGAAAATGGTTCCTAATTAATCGATTCTTAGACGCATCTCCCTTAACTTTATTTTCCTTTCTAATTTTTAGGGCGATTTTTACAATCCAATTTCATGATATAGGTATGTATGTATTTATATAGATATCTATAGATTTTACAGACAGATTTCGATCTTATATCTACAGTATAATCAGCATACAAAATCCGTTACACACTCACTCCTTTAGAATAATAATCATTGGAAAGTATTCATCGCAAAGGTAATTGTGACATTACAGCTCACAGTTCGTTTCCTGGTGTCCATCTAAAGTAATCTTCTAATCATATAAGATCATACGAGAGTGGGAAATTATTTAACGTGATTTATGTGACAGATAAACGTTTGTTCCAACGTCTAACGGCTGATATGTTTATGATAATTAATTTTACTTGTCCCCCATGGTATGAATGTGTAAGGATTATAGAATCCCTAAGTACTGAAATAGCTTCACTTAGCTAATAAAAGCTTATTAAGAAATCCGTTTTTATTGGTCCTTTACACTAATAATCTCTGTACAAGTGTACTCTGTGTAAAAAATGCTCCTACCAGCCCAGCAGTGGGATCATTCTGAGTTCCTATGATGATGGCTATGTATGGCCACTGCTACTGGCTTTAAAGATGCGTTAAAGAAATGTTAGCCACTAGCGGTCACCCATCCTCTAAGTGACCGCGCTCGCTGTTTCGATCCCTTACAATTGAAACAAGCCGTCAGTTAAACTAATATTGTTAACTAAATATTGTTTCCAGGGACGCTATCGTCCAGTCGATAAGACGTAACAAAGCTGCGGCAGGAGCCCTGCTTGCTGACTTCAAGGACCCTGGAGAGGGCGCTGTGGACGGCATCACGGCAGCCCAGGAAGCCAAGTACACTGCTGAACATTACCTGGTCTCCAACAGGTAAAGTGACGCAACTTATTAATCTTTATTAAAATGTTTAAAAACACAAGCTTTAATTATAAAGCCCTAATACGAAGAAACACATTAAATTTCATAGCTGTATTGCTAAGCGTTCAGGAGTTCCCTTGTATGGAACCAATCCTGAACGCAGTGTCAGAACATCAGGATGGGCGGTTTATAGAAATTGCAGCTCCGTAATGTAAGAAGTTGGTTTGATTAGCTTGCTAGATTTGACCCGAACAAACTAATACAAAAATACACTGCAAGTTAAATAAAAGTTTGTAAAACAAATACATATATATATACCACTCACACACACGCACAATCATCTTCTCACTCACGTACATATATACGCCGGCTCACAAATCTATTAAAATTTACGTTTTTTTTATATATTATTAAGTATTGTCTAAATATATTTACATATTGAGTAATTACCCAGATATTTAGGAGTAAGACAACAAACACTCGTACACAAATATTAGGCGTATTAATTAAGATTGAAGTCATTGACCTCAACTGAACATTATATAAATGAAGGCATGCCCCAAATCATATCGTTGTTGTAACTGTGAAATAAAAACTCAAAATAATGATATCGTTTGAAATGTTGTAATAAATGCCTTGAGATTTGTTATTCAAACACACAACAACTCTTGCGACAATGTTACGTGCTTCTACTCTTCAAATGAAAAACGGTTCGCTTAGTAGTTTAACTCTGCCACGGTCTATAGACATCAAGTTAACCATAAAAACGGCCAAGTGTCAATAGCTGCCAAAAACGAAGTGTTCCGTACATTGTGTATAGTTTTGATGTCTACAATAATGTATAGATATCACATAAAAAATCAATATTACTCTACGAGATCAAGACGTAAATAATGAGATTACATCATATTAAGCGGCAGTGTTTACATAAGTTAGAGCTGAACTATAATCCCAACTGATGATAAGTGCATCTACGCACTAACTATAAAGAAGCCTATTCACTCTTGTCTTGAAGACACCTACATAATACTCGAGTGGAAAAACAGACCCTGCCAACTTATCCCAATCCTATATGAGCAATACACTGGCCATATACCTTGACGGACCGGTAACGGTTGGGTTTAGGGGTTGGTTGGGTTCAAAGGTTCAATAGAAATTGTTTCGGAAAATTAGTACAAGACGCCCGGCCAGGTGGACTGATAAAGACAGCGGGCATGCGCTAAAATCAGTCGGTTAAGGTTGAGACAAATGCCTTTTCTGTCATAGTTCACGCCAAAGGCGAGTTATGAACATAAAGGGCATTAGTCTCGAAGCCCAGGATTGGTTACAGCCGCGCAATTTAACAGAGACATAAGTCCAGTAATGGACGTCTAAAAGACGAAACTACTAAATTTAATGTGATTTCTCATTAATGCATAAAGAATAACGTTTAGACCAACACCCAAAAAACCTTTTTAAATTTTATAAATACTTAACTGTTCCACCCAAGATTAGGTAATCCACAGTAACGTTAATGTACGCGTAATAGGTACAAAAGCTATTGCGTTTTTTCTGTCACAGCATTTCAAAGTAAAACACATATTAATTTGCGTCGTGAAATATTCAACGTTATCTAAGAATAGGAAATTATTACACAACTATATAGTTACGAAGCGATAGTGTTATTGTAATTAAGTTATATAATTTAATTGTTATTTTTCCTTTCATTTCTTCCTGATTAAGGCAAGACTACTGTGGTCTAGGCTTGTGATTTGCCTTAATAGAATAGACAGTTCATTTGAAGAATTGGTAAACGCTACGTCGGAATAAGAACTGCCTTAAGCCTGATTGAGGAATCTCATATCATAGGGCTTCAGAAATACTTCCAATAGTTTCCTTAATAAATTCAATTCATGATTTTTACATACATTTTTGAGGCTAAGTAAATAAATGCTTAATGCACATTAAAGATTAACAAACTCGTACAAACTAGGAAGGTACGGAAAATTAATCTGAAACAATTGATGATAAAGAGATTTGATCAATAAATAATACAACTGATCAAAGTTCATAGTACACACTCACATACATGAAAATGTATACATTAACACACGCCACAAATTGAAAAGTACATTAATCTAAATAGTACATTTATTATCAATACATACTTGTAATTTTTTTTCGTATCATAAAAAACAACCCAAATTTCAACTTTTGCAGACGAGGCGATATAGCAAACCGGGACTTTGCAAGCGCTGGTGAAGCTGGGTTCATGTGTCCTAGTACAGTAAAGTATGCAAGACCACAGCGCGCCCGTGCTACTTCTGGCCAGTGGAAGTATATTGTCAACACTGGCGAACACACGCAGACACTGAGACTTGAAAAGTGCTTGTAAGTCCTACTACTATTATAAACGCGAAAGTTTGTAGGGATGGATGTGTGATACTCTTTAACGCAAAAACTACTGAACGGATCTAAATGAAATTTGGCACAAACACGGATTATAGTCTATTTTAACACATGAGGTACTTTTTATGAAAATTCCACGCAGGCGAAGACGCACCGAAACTAGTGAATAATTATGTAAATAAATGTTGTAACGTTACACTTAATTTTTTTACACTGATATAGACTATTTCAGGGTTATCCATATTCTATATAATTGCTATGCTATAAAACTTAGATAATCCTGTCATTTTCAGAAGTTTCAATTTCAGTAAAACAATTACTAGTAATATTGTCAATGTTAGATTGATTGGTATTATAAAGTACAACCAAAGGATCAGTATGAATATTTTTTCAAATTTTAAACTTCATGCATTCATTCAGTTTTGTATTAATTGTAGGTCATCAAATCACCATTTTGCTGTCATATTTAATTTTTCTTAATTTATTATTTTATTTTCATTGCAATCCTTGTTAAATTTTTTTTACAGGAAGCCAAAGGAATCCTGTACTTATTTGACGGACAATTTCAAGTCTAAATGTGTACAAGTATACAATTACCATCGTCTACTTACCTGGGATCAACAAAATGGATTGCATATGGATATATTCAAGGTAACGAGTCCTATAGATTATTTAAATTATACAATTTAAAGACTACATTTTATGATATAATTAAATTGTATTTATAAAAATACATTAATTATATAAAACTACATGAATTATAAAATTCATTAATTGATTTTAATATTGTTACAGGTGCCTACTTGCTGTTCTTGTCATATTGAGGGATATAGTGTATCTTTCCCACCACTCGGTCATCGAATACACGAATCATCATCTGAACAATTTCCAGGAGAAGATTTATCTTCAGAGCATGGAAACCACGCATTTGAAGCCGTACAATCCACTGTCCAGAGACCTAACGTTGCAAAAACACCTTTCGCATTTAAAAAACCGCTAGAATCTTTTTCACCATTCGCTGATAACAATCCAAATGTCATACCAGGATCATTCTCAAGTTCAAAATTAAATGACAACGATGAATTTGAAAATTTACCTAAATCGAAACCCATGGATTCGTATGGCAATACCTATTTTACAGACTCTTTTAATCAGGCTAGTTCTATAAGGAACGTAAAAAGACCCCTACAGTCTCGAATACAGCCTGGTTTGAACTCCTTTGATGATGTCACTTTGCCCAGTTATTTAGAACCTCCGACTCCATCTGCACCCGTTTCATTTGCCTTCTCAAAAGACACTACAAATAAATATAAGCAGACTGAATCGTTCAAACGAGGTCCAGTTAGACCTAGTCGAAGACCGATCAGAAAGAAAATATCTGGAGTACCCGATGATTTAGTGTCGTCTGGCACATCAGCTGTAGGAGCACTGTCGGGTGATACTTTAGAAACAATGGAAGATTTTAATGATGACTTAGAAGAACCAGATATACCAAAATTGATTCCGAGTATTGTGAGGCCCACCATTTCTCCTAAATTGCATGCAATAACCACTGAGTCAATGTCTACAACATTTAAACCAATAGAACACAGTAAAAATAGAGAAAACAGTACTACAGATGGTATCAAGGTAAATTATAATTATCACCCGATAATTGATTTTTTTGATGAAGACGGCAAGGAAGATGAATCCATTGATCGAGAAGACAGTATTGCATCCTATATACCACAGATTGAATCAGAGTGGAAACCGATGAATCACCCTGATGGACAAAATTCTAAACCTTCCACTGGACGTAAAAAATATAAAAAATAATGTAACTTATTTGTAGTCATATAATTAGTGAGTTATGTTTATATTAAGTATTTACTAGGTATTAAGTTATAAAGTGTAAGGTATTTAATTTTAATTTAATATTTTAATGTAACAATGCCAAATCAGAATCGCAATGTAAATTATTTTATTTATTAATTACTTATTCAAGTTCATTAATTTAAAAATAATATAAGAACTTACTTCAATTATATGCAATAAAACTTGCCAGTGAAATAAAATACTTAAAATAAATGTTGCAATATTATATTACTGTATCTTTTATTAAATTTAATAACGACCTAAATTGTTTGACACTGATAGATCAATAATTTCAGTTTAGATATTTATTTTAGTAATAACAAAATACACAAATCTCGGCTGCTATAGAAAGTTGGCCGTGAATTAGTCTTAGTATCGATAGAGTAATAATATTTTATTTAGCTATATAATATATCTAAAATAAAAACGTTCATTTATCACAGATTCTTACAAGCTAAAGTTATAATTACATTAATAATAATAACAATATAAAATTAGGATTTTAATTTTATATAAGTCATTGATTTTTTTGTCACAAGACATCAACAGTAATAAGAAATTTTGTGGCACTTTATCGTTCCTATAAACCTACCAATCTTAAATACATAGAACACAAAATAGCTTAGGCTTCAACATAATAATACATTCGTTTGCTAGGATCCAAAATATACGGCGTAGGAGAAGTCAAGACTGAAGCAGCTCTCACAAAGCTATTCAGCAAAATTGCAGAATTTTGTCTTCCATCTGTCGAGGTTTCTTTCTGAGGAACTCTTTCAGTTTGTGTTGCCTTATCATCTGCCACTGCTACCAGTTTTGCACTTCTATAATTTCCACCATGCATTTGATTTCTACTTCCACCCCTATTTCCATAAGATCTCGAGTTGCTTTCGTGTTTATTAGTAGAATGGTCATCACTGTTCGGTTGATCAACTAATTCAATAAGTTTAGAATTTCTAGAACCTCCTCTTCGGCGCATATCATGTATTGATCTAAAATTTCCGCCATGCATTGGTCTAGATGTCGTTTTTTCGGCAGCATCACTTAATTCAATAAGCCTGGCACTTCTGTTACGGTTATTTCTAGCGCGCTGAATATCACTTCTCCTTCTTGAGTATGGGTCGTCTTTAGTCTCAATAATTTTAGAAGTTTTACTTGGAGATGCAATTACATCGCCTATCACAGAAATTTCTTTTGTATTTCTGATAGATGTTGAAAGAGGGGTATTGTCTGTTGTTAAAGTTTCAGCAATTCTGTAATTTCCACCATGCTTGGGTCCATTAATAAGGTCTAAATCTTCCTTAAATACTTCAACACCTCCCAATTTATTTATATCTTTGGCTAGGTTCTCATCTTTATATAACTCTAAGGCTTCTATATTCTTCTGAGGTTTCTTTTTCTTCCTCGATGGTGTTTCTTTGATTATTTCGACCTCCTTAATATCTTGTTTAAATTCAGTTATATGTGGTGATGATCTATTAACAGGTAGTTCTTTGTGAATATCAACGTTTTTTAAAACTACCGGTTCAATTATTAATTTAGCACTACGGGCTTCTGTTGTAGTTACGGGGGCTTCAGTGGTCTTGATAAGGGTTCTTTTTGTTGGTTCTGCCGTAGTAACTTCTGGTTTTAAGTCCTCTTCAATTTCAGTTTGTTCATCTTCATCATCATCTTCTTCATCATCGTCATCTGTTTCATCGTTTTCGTCATCAGTTTCATCATCTTCTTCTTCATCTTCTTCATCATCATCGTGATCATAGTTATGTTCATATTCCTCATTCTCTTCATCACCATCTTCAGTTTCTGAGTGATTATCACTTGATATATCCTTATTACTAGCATCTAATTCAAATGTTGGTATGAAATCTTCAATGTCGTGTTTAACACCAATAAGAGCGTCGACCTCTCCTTCTTTACTTAGATCATCATCATCTTCACCATAACTGTTCGTGTCAGTTACTAAGGTACTTTTCGAAATTTTCTTCTTTTTCTCCCTGTATTTAGGACCTTTAATATTTTCGTTATCTTGATGGCTATGTATTGGATTGTGTTCCAAATTTTTTAATGTCAAAGGTTTTTCCGTTTCATGAGAATTTTGAAATCTGGTTTTTAAATGCAATTTCGGTAAATCAGTTGATGACAAATCATCCTCGGTATCCGTCTTTATTGTTGTTGGATTATCAATAAATTTTCTTCTTGATGGGGTATTTGCTATTGTTGAAGTACTAAAAACATATTCTGCGTTGTCATTGCCTATTCCATGTTGTTCTTTACTTTCTGCAGAATTATTTGATTGCGATAGGTTTGGTTGGTTAGTATGCATTTCACTTTTGCTTTTCACTAAATCACTCTCAGGAGCTTCTTCCTGTGGAAGAAATTTAGATACGTCAAAGTATGGTCGTGTCGTTGTTGTAGTTGTCGTTCTCCTTCTTCGATTACTTTTCCTTCTACTATGTGATTTCTCTTGTTGTTGATCTGTAGGTTTTGTTTCACTTTTATGATTAGCAGATCTAAGTTCATATCTTGGTTCACCACGTCGATTGTCTACACTTACATCGACAAAACTTGCATCGTAAGGTGGTTGGGATCCCTTTGATTGTATGTTTTTTTCTCTATCATTTTTGCCGATATCTTTATAAGCTCGGGTGCCAGCACTTCTTTTAACAATTTGATCTTTTCCTGAATTGGATGTAGGTACTTTATCAACTACTCTACTTGATTGTAGTTGTTTTATTAGCGGACTTATGTTATTAGTTGTAGTAGTTTTTTTAGAGTCTTGAATTTGACTATCTCTGATTATTTTGTAGGGTTCATAAACAAATGGTGCTGCTCGTCGTTTTCTCGCAGTGCGTTTTGCGTCTTGATTTATTTGATTAATGGCAGTTTGATTATTATTTGAAGTATCTTGAGGTTTTGTAACGTTTGCCCTATTTTCTATTACTAACTTACTATTAGGTATTTTCGATTTTGAAGATACAGGAATGAGGTTTTTAGAAACTTTTCTTAAGTTGGGATAAGTTGATTTTAGATTTTGAGTTGACTGTTGTTTTACTTGTTTGAGTCTATAAACATCTACACTAGGAATCAACACGGGTTCGGGATTTGATATGATTTCTTCTTTAAAAAATGGACTGTCTAAAGGATTTTTACCAAAATATTTTGCTTTGAAGCAATCAATTTTATCACCTAAGCCATTCAGTCTTGGTCTTTGATTCAGCTGTTCTTTTTTCTCCGAACTATCTTCAGTATCATCGTATTCACTTTCTTCGCTATCATCTGGATGGCCATCTCTTTTCAATTTTGCAGGTATTGGATCAATATTTTCTTCCACTTCGGGACATTGAAGCTTTGCTCTTGAGTCGTAAAACTCAGTTCCTCCTTCCGATTTATTAGGTATAAATTTGAGATTTTCAGCATATCGAAGTGGTGAATCTTTGCTTATTCCTTCAAATCTGTTATAATAATATGGATATTTATCATTAATGTTTTCTGTGTTTTTCTCCTTTATAGACTTTGTTTTTTGATGTGTATTTATTTCTGGAATTTCAACTTTAAATAATTCCTTTTCCTCTTCATGTCCAAAATTATTTTTTTCTGATTTATTCGAAGATTTTTCAATACTAGGTTCTCGTTTAATTCTTTTAATTTCGTCTTCAGCCGATTCATTACTTTCTATGTTTTCAACCTCATCTTCATCATTTTCATGATTTTTGGTCTTATAAGTATTTTTATCTGAATTATCTTGTTCATTTTCGACATATTCTTCCGAATCTATTTCTTTATCTGTTTTTTCTTTTATGTTTTTCCATTTTTTGCCATCTAAAACTTGGTCACGATATTCAGATCCTTCCTCATCTTCATACCTATCATCGAGTGTAGGTGATTTGAATTTTCCATTACTATTTTCCTTTTCTCTAAGGGAACCTCTATGTTCTTCATGATCAGAGGCATGCTTTTGTTCTCCCGCATGGTCATAAGCCGAATCTTCATATCCTTCTTCTGAATAAACTGTTTGTGCTTTACTACTCTTAATAGCTTCTCTTAAACGAGGAGCATTTTCAATTTCTTCTAAGGTATCAGCATCATGATAAGCAGCTTCTTTAGGTAAATGTTTAGTTGTTTCAGTTTTTCGCACTTGCGCATAATTTTTAACTGGCACAAATTCATCCTCCTCGTCATCTATATTTGTATCTTCTTCAGAATCATCATCATTTAATTCTATGTTTTGTTTTTGTACTGGTATATTTTTTTCAGTAGCTGCGTTTAAGGATTCATCAACACTATTTCGTAAATTTACAAAATTCGCTTTACCTTTTTCATAAATATCGTAGCCTTCTGGCGGCTCGTTTTCTTCTGAAATTGGTAATTGTGGATACTCATTTTGTTCATCGTCGTATTTTAATGCATGTTGCTGTCTTAGTCTTTGCAAGTGATTTTTTACAGGTTGGTAATGTACGGGTCTCACCTTTATATGGTTTTGATGCCATGGATGTCTTAATTTCTGATTACGAACTGGTTGTCTTTGATTGTGCAGTGAAGATGGTTTATAGTACACTGGTCGACGTTCAGGACGATGTATTTCATACGGTGCAAGTACATTTTTATGAGGTACTTTCTTTCGATCTATTTCTTCAGGTCTTTCTAAGTATTCATCTTTCTTAACATCAGGTTGACCTGCTTCTATTTCATATTTTTGTAATCTGTTTTTGTTATTTTCTAAATCTTCTCTAATTTTATCCATAACGGGGTCTCTATAAAGTTCCTTTAACGCAGGTTCCTCTAGTTTGTATGGGTGAAATATTTCAAAGTTTGTTCGCGAAGGAGACACAATTCGGATGGCTTCGTTTTTCTTCGGTTGTTCTAGATGAGGGGAAAAGATGTTATTTTCTTTAATTGCTAAACGATGTTTCCCTAATTCAGTTTTTGGGACACCTGTATGTGGCTTAATCGAAAAGGTTTTGTAATGTTCCTCCGGTGACTGCACACCATGCTGTTTGGCAATGTCCGCGGCAAATTTTGGTTTTTGTGCAGCATACTGAAAATATTCGTTAGGGATCGCTTTTTGGTTACTACTTGCAACATTTTGGGGAGCAAACTGTTCGACTGCAAACTGATTATGTATATTCACTTCACTGTTTACATCATCCCATGCAATGGGGACCCTAATAGCGTAACACAAGGTGCACTGCAATGCCAGGAGGGTGGCCACTGTGACGTACATGGTGACATCGCGCGCGCGTGACAACGGTCGACTAACCGCGCCAGAGGGCGAACGTAGTGTTTTATTTCCTCAGGTCGTCGTCGCGGCCCGATTGCTCGACCGTCTCTTTACTTGCTTTAGTGCACTTAAGTTACGAGATTTCAGCGGCAGAAACTAGCAATAAAACGATGGTATTGTATAAAAACTGTAAAGTAACATAGTAAGGTACATTATAAGAAATATAATCTTGTAATTTCAACATTATTTTCAATCATTTATTGTTAATTTAATCTTTACATAAATCTGACCAGTTTTGGGGCCATCAGCTTGGGTCAAAGCGTTTGGTAGACAGAATTAAAAAAAAGTAATGAAACAATTGGTATTTAATAAAATAAATCGTTATTTTGTTAAGCTTATTACTTCATGATATTTTTTTCAACGAATTTCTTTATATTGGCTTGATGAACGACTCTTAAAAATTTCAAGTTTAATATTTTAAAATGGGCTTTGTATGTATACTTTAACGACTTCAACAGTACCTCATACTATATGATAGAAAATAACAAAAACATTTCTTTCTTACGTGGACTCCCGAATACTCAATACTTTCACAAGGCTCGTATGACAAATATTTATTGTTATTATATTGATTAAAATAGTAACAACATATTTTTGTTAGGTTAACAATTTATAAAGTTTCTTCTAAGTTTCGCCGCCTATGGCTTGGACATAGGCCACTCAGCGACAGAGAAATTTAGTAAAAAGTGTACACAAGTTTAATGATTACCGGAACGACAAACTAAACTATGGTGTTAAGAATAAAGATGAAACCCGGACACACGTCCGCTAGCGTGAAAGTAGGAATGAAGTATCTATTTGAGTTAGATCAACTTTCGTTACAAACTGTTGTTCCATTTTCAAATAATCTAGATTTGAACCGGTTCCTTCTAATCCTAACCTGCACACATTCGAAATAACTTATGTTTATAACAACGTTAAAATCTAGGTTGGACCTTTCGAGAAGCCGAGACCAATTCGATGCCTTATCGAACGTTTACTATTTAAAAAGATCTATCATATAAGCTGATTTAAGTTACATTTTGGACTTGTTTTTAAGATTGGTAATTCGATTCGATTAGTAAGAACATTTCCTTATTTTTTGATAAATTCAAGGTTGTATGGGACTTCGAATTTCATATTGATAAATAACCCTTGCATCTTATCAAAAACATTATCGAGATCGCATTTTTTGTCGCTTACTACTTTGGCATCTTGTACGTAATGTATCGGCTTCCTATTCTTCCTTCCTTCCTTCTTCAATTAATTTTGTCTTCTTAGCATGTAATATTTTAACGTCTGTATGTTATTTTTCGTTTACTACAGAGGAACGCTAAGTAAGTCGGACATTATTATTCACTGATGTCTAGTATTCTTCTTAACTGGTGGTGTTTGTCAGGTCTAGTTGCTCTTCTACTCCATTGTTAGATTTGACCATAAAATTATAATTTTCTACCTTTTCAATATAATTTGATGACTAAATAAATTCTATTTACCGAATAAATTATATTTATATTGCAAAAAACAAGATGTCGTTGGACAAAAGAAGGAAAAATAAATAGAAATTAACAATAATAATAATTTTCAACAATAACAAAGGATTCTTGCAATCCAATTGTGTCATCATAGAAAATAAACTTTATTCGTTCGATTTCACTATAAAATACATATCATTCTGTTTTATTAACGAATTTCTATGTTGAAAATTCCAAAATGTCTATATTTTTGGTAACCTAATTTCCTACTTCATCTACAAGTACTTATACAAGGTACATTGGTTTCTAAAATTATTGTAAACGGATCTATGGCAAGTTTGACTTCATAATAGCTTTTCAAATCGACAAATAATGGCGTAACATCAATAATTATTTATTTGTGTCTCTCCGAGAATAATTCAAGGTATTCTAATTGACGAAAATGTAAGCCTTTATCACTTGGCGCAACGTTGAACGGTAATAGTATTTGAGCAACGAACTCAGGAATATTACTTTATGTAATTTGTTTGCCAGTCGATTGGAATTGGACAATTGACAGCGTTGATGTAATGTGTTCGCAACCTGCAACAGTGCAATTTTGAACTGGTTCAATCTTGTTTCTCTAGTCTTTATTTTCTTGGCTTGAAACTGTTAATTTCCCATTATTTAGCTGAGGTGTTTCCTCAACTGAATCAGAAATAGGTAACACACATGTTTTAACATACAAAGCCTCGCTCGGATTTGACTTAACGACTGCAGGTGTAAGATAGACGTGTTTACGTGCCCTCTGAAGAACATTATGATGACTTTCAAATGCGCAGCATTCCTCACTCCTTTCAAGAAGCAAGTGATATTTATTTCGGTGTAACATTAATTAGACGTCCGAACAGGCTTAGAACTAACTAAGGCTCTAATGTTCACCAGACTTTCAAGCTCGCTATTGCTTAACTCGACACAATCCGAAAGGCTATAGGCGTATAAATGAAACAGTTGTGGAAAATTAGTATTGACTCTATTCCAGTTTCTAGTTAATATTAGTGCACAATCGATAGTGGGGATAACTGCTACAGTAACTGGCTTGTCGTCTAAGGAGTGTCTATTGCGTTACTAGTTACTAGCTTTTAATCGAATATTGTTACGAGTACTAATAAAAGAACAACCATACCTATTGTATTATGTACTACACTATTACTACTACTTTCTATTCCAAAAATTATCACTACTCTCTGAACTCGACTTCACTCATGTAGTATGCTTTTGCGTTATTCTTTTTCTGCGTCAAATTTAATTCTGATTCGTTTAATAGATTTTGCGTTAAAGTATAATATCCATCCATCCCCAGAATCTTCCACATTTATAATATTTGTAGGATGTTGAAGTTCATATGTTTTTCTGTTCATATGACATTCTGTAACATAGCATAATACACCAACTAAACAGTTCAGCCGAGACCATGTTCCATGCAACTGGGTCGATATATCGGCATGAAACATATACATATATCGTGATTAACAGCATTATAATAACATCAGGTTGTCGAATAATACCTATAGCTAATACCTATATTTGGTGTTTAGGTGGCTTAAAACTTCTGGGACTAAAATTGAAAACTCTTGAACCATTTTGCAAGGAAACGTTTAGAGTAGTTCAAGGACTTTTCAGATTGAGACATTTGCTCAATAGAGTGTCATTAATGTGTTGAATCCCGTACGTAATTGTTTTGATAATAAGTAAAATAATGGTTTGCTTTTTTTATCTAAAGTTCTATACTAATATTATAAAGACGAAAGATTTGATTGTTTATTTGAGCCGTTGGTTACAGTTATCGTTAGATCACAATCGTTAAGCTATGTCGAAAACCTTGAGGAGTATAAAAGCTGGAAGCAAAAATTATTTGGGTCGACCACTAACTAAGTCTAAATTTTAAAGTCACAGGCCTCAAAGTAACAATTCATTAAACAACCATTTGGTTGCGCAACCCATTCCCCTGTTAATCCCATATTTGTAGTTGAGCAAGTTTATTACCGGTTTCTGTAAACGTTTTACGTAATTCGATCACAAAGTATCGGTATGTAGTGTTTCGTAAGAATCAGAATAGTTTAGAACAACAAAGAACTACGACCTAGTTTAGCTGGTTATTTTTATTATGAAAGTATTCAATCATATGACGCCTATAGCAGTATTGTTAAATCAGGGGTCGCCAACCTTTTATTATAGAGGGCCACAAATTTTACATGGAAATTAGTGCAGCCACGTTTCATACAATAAAAATGTATTTATTTTGAACCATATTTTTTGTTACTATCATTTTAATGCAATACAAAATAGATTAAGACTTATAAGTATAATAGGATTTTTGAGATTTTACTTGACTTGACATTATGATCGTTTGTAATCATGCGAGCCGCACCGCAGTGGCATACGTACCGTATGCGGCCCGCGGGCCAAGGGTTACCGATCCCTGTGTTAAATGATTGATTTAGTGAGGTAAGAACGTGGACACTGGAATAGGTGGCTGCTTGTAGCAAAATGTATTTGGCTTGTCGCCACTGAATTTTATATATGTATTTTTATTTTTAATGTAACTCACTATTACTACTGAGGTACCAGATAGAAATAGTCGTGATATATATATATATAGATATATATATATATATGTATGTATATATATATATATATAGTATAGTGATATGACGCCTTTTGAACGTAAGTTGTTCGAACGGAAAATCATGGATTCGAATTCTACCCAAATTAACTACTAGCTTCGATGAAGGAAAACATCGTGAGGAAACCTGCTCACCATTTCCTCATAACGTTCTCGAAGCTGTGTGAAGTCTACCAATCCGCACATGCGATACTCCCTTTTACACTACGGAGTTAAAATTTTGCGTGTAGTTTACGTCCTGATGACAATGCATTTTTATGATAAGCATGACCTGATACTACGTTCAGGATTGGCTCCAGACAAGGAAACTCATCAACGGTTAACAATACAGTTATGAAATTTTGTGTTTTTCTTTGTAATACAGATCTATTATAAATAAGGCTTGTATTTTTAAATAGTTTTAATAAATCTTGTTTAAATTATACTTATTTATATTGTCCATGGAATCTACGACACAGTGTATCATATTCTGCGTTATGAGAGTGTCTAATTGATAGACTATAATTAGTAACAAAACTAGTAAAGTATAGTACTAGTTAAGCTAGCAACATTTTTTCTATGTCATATTAAAAAGTAATATAGTCAACTGCTTCCGTTTCAGTGTAAAAAACAAACTATTAAAAGTGATCAGTTTGGTTTGTAGCGAAAAATGTGGATTTAATAAAATTACAATAATTTAAATTCACACTTTATCTGAACAGGGTATCTAAGCATTTATATATATGTTACAGATATTTGGACATTTATCTGAACATGTCATAAAAGAAATGAAAGTATCACCACCAGATGCTGAGGCGTTAAGAATGTTTCTTATCTTACCACTGTACCATGAAATGAGGAATCCACGAAGACATCCAGATTTACAAGTAAGTCGCTCTTTTTACTTCTTGTTCACTCACTCTTCTTCTTTTACTGTTACCTATTCTAGAGCAGTATGTTGGTGTGTCTGGGGTCTCATTAGTGTTATTTAGGGTTGCCAAATACAAATTTAAAAACTCTAGGAAAAAAAATTAGCAACAGTATATCACTTCCTTTTTAGTCGGCAACTCATAGGTTACACCCTCGACTTTTTAGTTTTATTTAGGGTTGCGATAATATAAACTTAAAAACAGTATAAAAAAATACTTCCTTTTTAGTCGGCAACTGGTCAGCTTTGTTATCTGATGAACAAGACGTCGATTTAGCTAATGTGTATGTTCAACGATTACCTAAACAGGCGATGACAAATTTTGCTTATTAAAACGCCATTTTGTTCAAGTTGGTCCAATTGGTCCGGAGTTTTTCTGTATTATTTTATATTTATTTGGTCTAGGCCTCATTAGTAAGAGAAGAGACCCGTGCTCAGTAGTGGGCCATCAATGGGTTGAATTTTATGCTTATTAATAGCTTGTAATATATTCGATAGGGCCCATTCGCGGAGGCGTTCAATAATCTGTCGCAGCAAGGACAGCGGATAGTGACTGCGTGGTGGGAGGCGCAGACAGCGGACTACTTCGAAATGCTCGTCGACATCTTCAAGAGTGTCATAGTGTATGAGCTCATGCAGCCAGCAGCTAGAGCTTATAAGGTATATATGCTTGGTTTCAGCTGTCAAATTAATTCTACCCTAATGGTATTATTCAATTATAATAACTTAAGGTATTATTATTGAAAAATGTTTATGGTAAAATCCAAAAAATTGCGTTCGTAAGTGAATTGAAAATACCTACATGATATAAATGATTTTGACTTTGCAACAGATGACGGTCAATAAAAAGGTTTTATTCTGATCACGCTGTAGTATATTATGAAACAAGTTTGCGATGTTGGTCCCTCAATAAGACTTTGCCTTGACAATCCGCCGAAAAATGCGAAAAAGGTCGAGCATGTAATGATCAATGTACATGCGCGTTATACAACGTTTTTCAACGCACTTGCAAGGAAAATTTATGGCGTATTTTCCCCAGTTCAAATCGATATTTCGCTTAATTAAATATGATACGAATATAATTTGTTTCAGAAAATATTTTTTACGCATAGTGTAGTTCAGATATTAAATACTTTATCGTACCTGAACAAATTAAATTTTGCAAACCCGAAAAAGCCAAAGATACCAGGAGAGTGTTTCTATATAGAAGATCTATCGAATTATGTTGACATAGCAAGCGACTATATCAACTGGCTCATGGATAAAAATGTAAGTATATACTATTTTGTACTTAATTATAGAAATGCAGAAGACATAGAACGTAGAAGTATTTAGGTAACTGCGTTTCTTGTAATATTGTTTTTAATTAAACGCGTCCAGATGCCTCGCCGTGAACTAATGAGGTATCCGCTATTATCTTACATTACGTCAACTCGTGTCCAACTAGATGGTGTTGTCATTTTGAGTTACACTGTGAAGACTATGAAAGAGTATAGTATTTTTTAACATAGTGTCACTATTTTATAACATAGTTATTTATTTTCAGTCAACACCCCCTCACATGTGTAACTACGCATTTTTATTCGACGTTCAATGCAAATCCTTGCTACTAAAAATTGACCAACAGTTACAAATGCAAATGGCGATCAACAGAGCAGCGACACAAGTAAGCGTTGGCTTTTCTATAAAAATAAAAGAAAGAAAGAGAAAAGTCTACCATGGTGTTTGACTAGGATTCGCATTCGGTTTCGCCTGCGTGATATAGACTTCTTGATTTATCGGTTGTCTGATCTCCATAGTACAAGCTATAATGTTTAGTTTGGGATCAGATGGCCGTGTGTGTGTTGTCCTGAGATTTGTGTTTTAGTT
>DWJZ01000407.1:0-33272 GCA_018249125.1 Asbolis capucinus
TATTAGTTTTCTGATCACCATTTCATAAGCTAATGCTTAGTTTGGAGTCAGATGGCCGTGTGTGAGTTGTCCAAAGATATTTATTTATTTATTCTATCTCGACTGTCTCGTCGCACGACCCACTGCAATATCTCAGCGCCAGCTGCACAGTAATTACATCGAACGCTGTCCAATCGTGTCAATCTCTCGCCGCCGCTACTATTTGAATGAATTTGAATCTTAAACTGTAAAATTTAACGTTGAAATTCGATCCGATTGGAGTGATTAATATTCAATGAACGGAGTAGACAGGTGGAGTAACCGCGTTAATTGAAACCGTGGCAAGTGATGTCATTTGTTCATCATATTGACAATTTTAGTACGCTTAAGAGAAGCAGTTGATTGAATTTAATTGTATTTAATAATTAATTAATTGTAATAGTCGATGTTTTAATAGATTTGTCAATTCATATTAAAAAACGATGATACGTTGAAATTGGGTCCCCATTTAGACTCTGAATAAAAGTTAAAAGATTCTAAAAGATGAAGTATCTTACAGCCGCAGATATAGCATGTCGTCTAAACATTGTAGTGTATAGAGCAAAGTTAGCAGGATTAATTAGTAATAATAAACACACAATTTTTTTTGTTACAAACGTCCGCAGAGTTTCAGGTGGTGGTATATTATTGTGGCAGGTGGTCGTCTCTGCCAGTGCTGCCACCAGTCCCTCGGCACGCGCACCTGGAGTCTGACTGATATATATTTTTCAGCGTTTCTAATTGCGATACACACCATACTATTCTTCATAAACATAACTCGGTGTGGCTTACTTACTAAGAGTTTCAACTATTTTCCATCTTCTATCATTTAATTGTATCTCTTCGTATTTGATAATGTCTACATTAACTTGTGCAGTATACGCGGATTGATTTAATATTTTAAATTATAAATCTTTGAATATACATATGTAGTTCACTAGTTTTTTTTCCTTTTTTATTTGCTGTATTTTTTTGCTTACTTACACCACTTCCTTTTACCTTTGTTAATTAAATAATTATTTAATTATTATAAAAAAAAACTAAAAACTGTTATTTTTTTTTAATAGTCCCTGCAGATGTCGTGTGTAGAGCAAAGTAAGGTTAAAAAGTTATAATAAAGACTTGGAGCTTTCATTGCCCTGCGGCTTGCTTCAGTTGCGTTATCTGTAGGAGAATGGATGACCCTAGTGACAAAAATTGTATGAACGCTTCCGTGTCTCGGAGGGCACGTGAAGCCGTCGGTTTCGGTTGTTTCCGTTACATTGCAATCGTTAAGCCATGTCGGAGGTCTACGAGCGGCATACAAACTTTCAACACTTGGGTTGGCCACTAACCCCTCCACCAATCCGCATTGGAGCAGCGTGGTGGAGTATGCTCTAGCCCTCCTCAGTGTGACGAGAGACCCGTGCTCAGTAGTGGGCCACCGATGAGTTGAAGCCAATAAAGACTTCATCAAGAGAACACTTGTTTCTATTTAATACATTCTGCTTAGAACATTACAACAAGAAAAATATATAAAACTGCCCTTAATATTCTGGGTTCCTCAATAGTTATCGAGCCACACGCCACTGGCTCGGAGCCACGCGATAAAGTGATTCCTACTCCAAACTAATCGGTAAAAGAGTGAAGTTCTTTTGCAATTCCTCACAGTAATGCAGTACGATGCGATTAAATCTTCATAAATAAATTTGTGAAAACCGCAGAATCTAATAATTATGTTTTTTTGGTTCTATTTTTAACCTAAAATATATCAGTAGTCGTTTCTCTCAATTATCTTCCATGTACAAACAGCGATCAGTTAGAGATTTTCTTAATACGCTAAATGTATGCTGCAGCTCCTCACTAGCACCTGTGCGCCTGTTCATTCGTACAGTACGTGGCGCACAGTAACGTGCAGCGCGCGACCACTGTCCTGCGGCGTGACGGCGAGGCGGCCCATTACCATTTAGATTAAACAAATAAATGTACGGCGACCGCAGCCGTTATCCTCTTATATATCGCGCCGTTTGTTTATTTATGTTGCCCTCGTCCTCCTCCCCTCCTCGCCCCCGCCGCCCCCTCCCCTCCGTCCGGCGACACGTCACGCTCCCGGGATTAGCCACGCACTTGTACACATTGTTATTAGAGCAGATACAACACACCTGGTGGACGCACGATGCAGTTGTCAGACCTCAATTATATCCGCCTGGATTGCTGGAAGCTTCTATAAATATAATTGTTGGCAGATATTTGTATTATATTCAAATATAAGTGTATAGACTCTATACTGCTCGCAACACAAGATGTGCTATTATGAGCAAACGCGTTTATTTACGTAGTTAGTTTACCTGAGAGTATTAAGAATGTCGATAAACATTTATTTTCCGCTACAGTTGTTGTCTTATAACTTCTTACGGACATATTTTTCGTTTGCAGACAGTCTTCTATTAGAAAAAAAATGTAATCTAATCACACAAAACCTAAATAACAATTAGTATTACTCAAGATTTTAATACTAATATTACTTCAATTCAATAATTTATTTGCAATGAACAGTACAAAAGTTGTCACGTACATTGGAACTTTACTACTTTACTTTATATTGGAACGTACATTCGCTTATTATTCATTAGCATGCAAATTAAAGTATTTTTTGTTTTTTTTAAAACAATAAGTACAACAGGGAATTAGAAATACATCATTATATTATCATCAATTTAGTAAATGTCAAATAATTATTATAATAAAAAATTAATTCAAAATGTCAAAAATATCACACATATAATAAAATAACTTAAAATTTAATTATTTGCCCTCATGTTATTCATTTACAAAATAATAACATTTGTCTATTAACCACAGTCCTTATAAATGAGAAACTTTGTGTGGTTAGATGGATGTTTGTTATTCCTTCACGCAAAAACTATTAAACCGATCTGGATGAAACTTCGCATAGAGATAGATTATAGTCTAGAATAACACATAGACCACTTTTTTCAACCCACCTACCACGCTAGCGAAGCCGTGGGCGGAAAATGGTAGTAAATAAAATAATATTCTGAAATAAGTTTACAGTATAAGTCTTGATGTAACAGCATCGGTCGCGAGCTCCTGGCTCCGCTCCACGAGACGGGATAGCTGAACGTTTATTGAGACAGATTGTTTTGTCTATCTGCTGTGTGTCTGCTGTTGACGAATTTCAAATCAATCTCTGAAACTGACACGATTTACGCGCCCGTCTATGAAGTTAACGGTTCGTGTGCAATAGGAGCAAGAGCGTAGGTGATCGATGAAGTCTATAGAATGTTGTAGAAAAAAAGGATGTCATACTGACCAGAATGGTGTAATAAAATTCAAAATTGCCTTTGAAAAATTTTTTTGGTCGTACAGAACAAAACCCTATAATTGCACTTTTGACGTTGTATAATTTGACTGGTTTGCTCATAGTTTGATCGAGTTTCCCAAACCACATTTAGTTTTGCTAGCCACCTGCAAGCTAAGCAACAGAACCTCGTCTAAAATTAGCAAAATTTCATATTTTTAAAATGCGCAGAACAATTGAAGCGCACGAGAGCCGATAAATACTCCATTCACGTTGCAATTAATATTTGCGATCCAAGAGTCCTTGAAAAATAATCTGTGTCAGTAAACGGTGCGATGGCACCGCGCCAGCCAGCTGCCAGCGTTCGTGCCAGCCGCGCCAGGCCTGCCAGAACACCAGGCCGCCAGCCCGCCAGTGGAGCGCACTCGCCGGCAGTGCAGCGATCACGCGAACTGGACCGCGTAACTCGCTCTGACGCCAGATAAAACTACTGAAATACGAGACGCGCTTAACGGAATGCGACCTGCTTCAAGAGCTACCGAGATATTTGTCGATGGGAGTTTACTCAGCGCCTTGCAACGAACAATTTTATTATATTGTTATGGTAAAAATGACTGATCTACGGTAGTCATGAAATATTGGGGGAATGTTATTAAATCTCCTAAACAAATAATGAAACAGTGTAGTAAAAAGTTTTGTAAAGCAATAAATACATTAATTAATACATAATACGCCTGATACACCGCTTTAAGTTGAAACGTATTAATGCCTATTTAATGAAATTTGCTTTATAAGCAACTAAGCGTGCTGAGGATGTGGAGTCACAGGGACTATGTGACGTAGTGACGTGCTTGTTAGGAAATGATATGTAATATGCTATTACGATGTTATTATATTGAATTAAAAATATTATAATAGATCATGCCAGGTGTGTACTATTGAGTTGTGGGAATTCAGGCACGGCCATCTGTCCCCAAACTAAGCGTTAGCTTGTACTATGGTGATTAGACAACTGACAAACATACATATATGTAGGTAAATACATACTTACATAGATATTAACACCCAGACACACTGGACAAACATTCTTGCTTATCACAGAAAAGTTTGAACTGGGTGGAAATCGAACTCACGACCTTCGGTGTAGCAGTCTAGTTCACTAAGCACTAGACCAGCCGGCCTGTCAAAATGTCGTTGTCGTTGTGTCGTTGTCGTTGTGTGTTAATGTTATTAAATATACAAGAAATTGGTAATGAAGCTGTAACTATTAATCTCAGCTTTATATTCAGCCACAGTAGAGGAACAGTAAAAACAATTTGTCTCAATAAACGGTCGGTGGCGCAGTGCCAGCGGCGAAGGACGAGAGCGGCGCGGTACGGCACGGCACGAAACGACACGACGCGGCACTGAACGGCTCGATGCAAGGAGCACGGCACACGAAACTATTTCTACAAAGAAAATAATTTGAAAGTTCTGAAAGATATTACAGCTAGCATGTTTACATGGCATATACATATGTTCAGTACTAATTTTTAAATATTCATCTTTTTAATACTGAAAAAGATTTTACTTCCAGGAAGATCACTTGAGCAGCAAAATGGAATTAATATCATTTAAAATCATAATAATTGGCCCTCATAATAATTTTCTATTGTGGTACTATTACGAAAATGTAAACTATGAGCCTTAAAGCATTATATAATAACAATGTTTATTAAAAATATTTAAAAACACAAGCATTAAATTATCCATACATCCATGATACAAAGAAACATACAAACTTTCATAACTGTATTGTTAACCGTTGAGGTGTTCCCTTGTCTGGAGTCAAAACTGAACGTAGTTTCAGGTCAAGCTTGTCATAAAAATGCATCATCAGGATGAAAACTTTATGACCCGTCAAAACAAATATACTAACATATTAATATATAAACATACTCTGGAAGTTAAATAAAAGCTTTTACTCGTAATAAAAATAAAACCTGCCTGCTGCCTTTAGTATGGAATTTAGTAATACTGCTTTTAACAGAGCTACTTTTCATGGCACCTTCAAATATTTATTTTGAATTATTTATTCGGTATGTATTTTGATGTGGGATATCCAGGTCTATTTCTCTTTCTCTCTGTGCTTTCTTTCTCCTCCTGTCACCCATGCTAGTGTTGGTTTTGTGCCTGTTGTGGGGTATTAACCCCAGCAGTTTCAAAGATGTACCGCTCCTTGTTGGCCGGCAACGAAATATATAAATAAATGCGTTAGTGACATCCCAGTCTCATATACATACATACATATATATAAATATATATAATGCGCATAAAAAATGATGTATCCAAATATTTAATGATCATAAATAGGACGAGGTAATCACAATTAGCGAAACAACAGCAGTTGTTTTGAATACATTAGGTTACATTTAGTCGACAGAATTCTCCCTCAGTCGCCAACTTAAGGAAAACACGGGGCGGCCCGCGGCCCGCGGCGCGCTCGCTGCGTGAACACCCATTAATGCCTTCCATAAGCCTTAAAGCTGTTGCTAGTATGTTTGTTTATGTATTAGGCCTTATTTCACGCTAAAATAATATTTGAGAATGATCTCATGTAATAAATTACTTTTCAATAAAATTTACTAAGACCTCCGTTGGCGTTACCGCCCACGTATAATGAAGTCTTCGAAATAAGAGTGATTATGCATTTCCTAAGTGCAACCATCGTAAGCTACATCACTACTTACCACCAGGTGAGATTGCTGTTAAACATTAACTTTTAAAAGTAAAGAAGGGTTCCACTACTGTGTTACTATCTATTTCCTGCTTTTCCTGTAATTTTAAAGGTAATTTCATTAAGGTCATAAGTATACGAACTTACATACAAACTATCTTAATTTCATTAAAATCAGATAAGTAGTTTTGGCGTGAAACCGCAACAGACAAAAGAAAGAAATACTTTCGCATTTATAATATCAGTACGTAAGGACTAAGGTTAATTTTTAATGTTTGTTGCAATGTACGATAGGTGACGTAATAACAACAAATACTGCAATCAATTTTTCATGTTTGTTGCAATGTACGATAGGTGACGTAATAACAACAAATACTGCAATAAATTTTTAATGTTTGTTGCAATGTACGATAGGTGACGTCATAACAACAAATACTGCAATAATTTTTTTATGTTTGTTGCAATGTACGATAGGTGGCGTAATAACAACAAATATTGCAAACAATTTTTTTCACTCACCAGGCAACTTATCTGAGTATTACATATATATTATATTTATAGCAAATAGCCACAAGTAAGCAACGGATTACGTAATATACAAACATTTTATATCTTAAGCCTTAAAAGGTATCACTACAAATATCAAATATAAAATTGAGAGGAAGTTAAATTTATGCTTGAGTAAAACTCAAAGGTCTCGCTGCAGTAGACGGGCGAAGCGAGGTCGGCGAGAGCAACTTATAACATGACAAATGTCTATGAATAGATGTATTTAAGGTTTCAACCTATTAATGGCCTATTATTGAGCACGGGTCCTCAAGGCCTAGAGCATGTACCGCCACATTGCTCCTGTGTGGGTCGGTGGATGTGTTAGTAGATAGCCAGTCAAAAGTTTTTAGTCTGAAGGCCTCCGACACGGCTTAACCACGTTCTTCTTGCATTTACAACTGGGACAGTTGTAAAGTTGTGCTACTAGCACTTCCTCCTACCGACCGCTTCCATTGTTGGTTCAATTGGCGATCACTCACGAACGACACAAATGATTCTTGTGCAAACGTTTATTTAGCCAAAGTTTGTGTAAACAATCGTCATTAGTCCCAATTTAGAATACGGTCATATTAGAAGTTTTAATTTAATCTGTCGTCGTGTAGCGGGTGGCTGCGGGCGGCACTACGAGCCGCGGCCACTCCAGCACGCGCGCCCTCTGTTTCAAAAAGCACGAAACTCATTTCTGTTCGGCATTTCGCCGAAAGTTACGCTCGCTTTGTTAATATTCCTGCAATTATGACTTAATGACGGATTTTTGTTCCGGCGCACTCACGGCTTTTGTACTCTTTTTTGCTTTTTCAAAATTGTTTTGGGAATTGCTCGTTTACTGGTTTGCTGTTTTAATATTCAGTTTTATCTACAGACAAGTGTAAGGGAGATAAATGAAATAACTAAGATAATTTTGTAATAATTTTTAATACGAAAATATTTTTATGAGATGGAGTTGCTTCTTTTTTATTGAGATAATGTTAAATATGGCAATATTTTACAATTAGATGGAAGCTGATGCTTGTTTATAGTTTATAAATTATATAGCTTTAAGGCCCTTGGGTTATAGTGTATACAGCTAATAGGTCGTACAGTTTATAGTTGCGAAAAATGTTTCATTATAAAATGTGCTAGAATATTAGACAATGACTTGTAGCGAACATGTTGTACCACAAACGTGACCAAATGAACAATATAGTAAATATTTCCCTGAGGAGTTAATAAATCAGCAGACAATAAGCTCGCGCAGCCCCAGTTAGCCTAAGACAATAATAAATGTAGGCGACGCGGCGTCATCTCACGGCGCACTGCCGCAGACTACACGAGTGTAGAGGCCGCCACAGATATTTATTACAATACAGATCTTGTTTCCAATTCAAGTTCAATTGTAATTCAATTTATAAACAATTTGTCATTGACAATACTGGAAATGCCAAACGTCATTGTATGAATAGTACATGCCTGATGGTGTTAAACAGTCACCTTCACTAACAACTTAGTGCGAGTGCAGTCAAACGGTGATTCATTGAATCCAACAAAAGATACATACATCATTCTTTATATTCGTGGCGTGTCTCTATCGCAGGCTACTCTGTGGAGAACGTTGATTGATCATTCGTCTTTTGCAATTCCTTCATTTATAACAGAGGATTGTTGCGTTCAGTGCGGCTGAAGGCTTCATCTCACGCCGCTGCCGCGCTGCCAAGGACCTCGCTGTCTCGTGACATATTCTATTTTTGTTTTGTATATGTTTCATTATACGCTAATAAATAGTTCGGCGGCTTGTTTCAATTGTAGGCAATCGAAAAATTTGAGCAACAGTAGGCGTGGTCAGGGGTAATAGGTGCTAAAAACAGAAATTCGAAATTTATGTAAAATTACATTAGTGATGTGACAAACGAGACTTAAAGCTACTTATTAACTGTATGTGGTGACATAATTTTAAAGGTTTGCAGGATTTTATATAGACTACTGGGGTCCATCCGCTTTACCAATTTTGATAAATTTGTAGTCTATGTCACTCTCCAGACCAAGGCTTCTCAACCCTAGGCCCGATGACAATATTGTGGCCCGCAAATGAACATAAAATGGACCGCGAATAATTACCTAGGAATTGTTAGTGATCTGTAGTAAATATATATTTCCTTAATTTTATCCGACTGTCAAAAAAGTTGAGCAGACCTGCTCCAGACCAACTACTATCTCCACATAAATACACGGCAATCCGTTGCACCGTTGCAACGGGAAAGCCAGACAAACATACACTTTCCTATTTATATTATTATTGTGGTTATACTCGTCATCATAGACATATGTATATAAATATGATTACAGTGTTTCAATCAGCCTTTAAATATATACAGCTGGATATAGTACATATTTATTTTGTTATTTATGGTATATATTATAGAGAATCTTTAGTATTTTTTTTACTGGACTGAATGATCAGTAGAAAGGTTATTTATAGACTGTCATATATCGGCAACATTTCATAGCTTTACTTCAAAGCGGACTTAATATTATCATAGTGTCAACCTCACGTCCTAATAAATTATTTCATGTAAGATGCCATGCAAATATTGATGAACATCGAATAGTTTCGGAATGGCATCGTAATAAGGAGGAGAAGAGACGGCCAAAGAAACTCCTTAACACATATTATCAATAATTTAGTTCACCTGTTCATAACTCTTGACATAGTACTTCATAAAGAACAATGAATCCCACAATTCAGCTAAGACAATAAAAAATGTAGGCGGTGTCGTCATAGCGACGTGGATTGATCGTGAAGTCTTTTACAATTCCTCCATTTATAACGAGCTTGTTGCAAGACGTTCGGCTGAAGCCATCACATGTAACAGTAACGCATGAATAAATTATGTCACATGTGAATTAAAGTAATACTTTGCTCATGTATTTCACATGATTTACTGCCGCACTGTCGTTCGTGGTTTGGTATATCACCTCTTAGTACAGCTCCATACAAGTTCTGTACTAAGTACCGATTTAAGTAACACAGGTAATGTTATTTAGGTCATGAAATACTGATAATGGAACCAACGGACAAGACTGGCAAAGTAGTTTTAACAAGATTCATTAAAATATTTCAAAACATACTTTAATTGTTGAAGAGTTCCCTTATCCGGAGCCAATCCTGGACGTAGTATGAGGTCATGCTTGTCATAAAAATACATTGTCATCAGGACGGAAGGTTTATGTAAAATTTTAGGTCCTTAGTATAAGACGAATTGGGTCTAATTAAGATTGCAAGATTTGACCCGAACACTTAAAAAAATAAATATACAAACATCACTGCAAGTTGAATGGAAGCTTGTAAAAATATAAACGGAATTGGAATACGGATGGTTGTTCGATAGTTGATATATCAGGTTATAATTTTTCTACATTCAAGAGTATTTTTTTACGCAATAACTTAAAACACGGTCGCATACAAGAGACAATCTATCTTTCTTTATAGTAATTCCAGCTTGACGTCAAAGTATGAACACCGCAAAATTATGGAATGCAAAAATTGAGGACATTAAAAAAATTCCACGCGCTCCACTGTTAGCGGCGCCAGCGGAAATAAATGATGACACGGCGGAGGAAAGTGATTGCCAAGTAAGAAGGGCGTTAAATAATCGAGTTAAGTGTGTGGTAATGCCGAGCATCATAAATCTGAGGAGATATTACAAAATGGAGTTTTATCTCAGCGATATGACGTTGAGCGATCGGCGGCGGCGGCGGGGCTACGCCCGCGCGGGCGCTCCGCCCTCATTTGTTTGCGTCTGCCCCCTACTTTATTGTTTCGACTTCAATCAGTTCACAAAAGTTTCTTTTCATGTTTACGATAGATTTGAATGGGCCAGACGAGACTCGTTATCGACACTTGGCGATATACTGACAACTCGAAAAGCATACTTGCTCAGAAACTAACATTTCTAACCCAAGATAGTGATAAAGATAAAAATATATACACTAATAGGTTTCAACTGATAGGCGCGGAATGGTATAGTACTCGAAAAATTAAAAGTTTTGTTTTATTTCCGTATACGACGATACAAGTAAATTCTCATACGAGGTTGTGGTCGTAACGAACGAACTTTGATATTTATTTGGAAGTCAGGGTCGAGTACCTGGTGGGCAGCGGGCGGCAGCGGGTGGTAGCAGCAGCAAAAAATTGTACAACAGTAAATAATTAATATTCTGCCAAATTGTAAGCCAGTTTGTCGGTAGTACACAATAGTTCTCGAGATTCTGGTACAACTTTAAATCCCCACATATGTACTATTACTTATTAGTTAATTCACTATATTTAGTTTTATTGTTATATTATATCAACTGGGAGTCTTTGGATGCAGCTGGGGGCAGCTGGGCGGCGCGATCTGCATCGCGGAAAATAAAGTAGAATGTGTTCTCCAGCTTAGCTACCGGCCTCTTGAGATACATGCTATAGTTGACAGAATATAAATTTACGGATGGTTCCTAACTGGTTTAAATATTGACCCACCGGGGGAGGGGAATGCCTTATGTTCTCCAAAAAACATTAATAAAGCACCTCGTCCCCTCCCACTCAAAGACAAACCTTCGACCTGGCATCTCTCTTGGACTTAAGAAACATCAAAGAGAGATCAGAAGGTAGAGAAGAAAATCAAAGTGAAATCATTTATTTCAAATAGGTATTTTCAATACAATTATTGTTTTTTGGAATGCAGTAATTAAAAACACAGTACATATCGGTTCTTGACCGCTCAGCCAGCACACAACCAGTCATTTGGTGCTTAAACTACTATTTTTTAAACTACTATTTTTAAACTACTATTTATTAAACTACTGTTTATTAAAAATTCTTTACTAATCAACGATATTTTTACCTTCTAAATATATTTTTGTTTCATAAACTGTATTAATCTCTGCTATGCAAACACTTACTGTTCTATTCTTGTTTTTGTTCCGCCCTCATTCATTATAATTATATCTTGTTTAAATCTTGGACTTGTTTGTTTGTTGTAGCAGGCAGTCAGCGGCACGCTAAGTTTCTATGATTTCGTTACGCTTATTTCAGTTGCAGAAATAAACAACGCTAAAATTACCAACACTTGAAAAATAAACTGACATAAATGCAAGCTTAAAATTTCCACAGGGACGTCTCAAGGAAACCTTCGTTTTTGAACCGACTTGTACCGCAAGACAGGAGAGTTAGCGATTTGAGAAAAATATTCGAATAAGTGTATTGGTTGAGATTTTAGAATCAAAGTTTAGCTTTAGCCTAAGCCTATGTCTAAAATAGTCGTAATACACAAAATTATTGATTGGTTATGTAAGTAAATGTTTCACAATAAACGAGAATATATTTTACGATGAACTGCACAAGTCGCACTGCACAACTGATCGTATTATAATAAATGTGTTGTTATCTGTGTCTAAGTATTTTGAGAAATTTGGGAAACCCCTTACTGAGAGTTTATTTTAGTAAAGAATAGAGCCCAAAACAACGATCTTAGGAGTTTATGGCTGCCTGCTTGTTTGCTGTGATTGTGATTTCTCTAATACATGTGATTTTCTCTAATACATTGTGTTAAGTTTGGATTTGGTGTACAATTATTGATGAAAAATAAAAATTTACTTACGAATAATTGTAGTCTCATAAGCTAATGTTTATGTAATGTATATGTATGTTTGTATATTATTTTTTCGCGTATAACAAAGTGTTAGACAATTTTGTGTATAACAGTTCATTAAGTTAGTAAACACCGCAGTTTCCTTCAACGTGGAGCGCACTCCCAAACTCAAGTACGCAGTGCTCACGGCGCCGTGTCGAGGGTCGGAGCAAAAAAGCCCCGCGACTAGTGCTCTTAAGTTGTGGTAATTAAGAGATATTTTCGCGTGGCGTGTCACAGGCTTTAAAAGTTTGCCATGCACCGCTGCGTTGAGACGTTCTAGCGCTGAACATTCCTTCACCTTTGAAACTTGCTCGCGAAATTAAATTGAAAGGGGAATTATTAAAATTTTACATTTACGGGTTTTTGCTCGTTCTCCGACTGTGGCCTCGAGTATTTTTAGTCTATTTTTAAGTTTCTTTGTGTTATGTAACTGTGTGCTTTAGATTAAATATGTAACGGGATTAGTCTGTTTGAGATGGTCCGTTTTAATAATTCAGTTCAAATATGCTTTTCTGGGCGTTGTTAACTAAAAACTCATAAATTTTAATTATTCTTGACGCTCAGTTTAACTTTCTTGGACGGCAACATATCGGTGTTGTCAGTATTTGGCTCGTCTGCCCGTTTTGCGGCTAGTCCCATAAAAATGAATATGTGAAAAGCTAGTAAGCTACAATTACTGAAACAACGACGTATAAAATGTACTTGCGCACCCCATACAATGCGGGTTCGACTTGGCAGGAATCCATAAAATGAACTGGGCAACTTCTCGGTCCCACTCCGGAAGACCTGTGGCTTCCTATGGATACACGTTAAGAATGTTAGGTGTTTTTATCAATCTCTTTCACTCTTGACGCGATATTATGTTGATTTATTAAATTGTCTTGTTCAAATAATCTCGTTAAATGTTCACCTTGTTTCTTATTCCGTGGTGATTTGAGGTGAAGGGGAAGTGTTTTTGAGTTCAATTCCTGACGAGTAACAGTCTGCAGTGTATCTTCTATTCCACCCAATACAGAGAATCCCCAGTAAGTGTTGTCATGTCAGATTTTATTAACTAGTACCTAATTCCTTTAATAAGTAAACTTTCTGTAAACGAGATCGTTTGATTTGATATACCTTTTATATTTATGAACTATTGAACTACGCTCTATGTTAATACAAGGTTAACATTATACATCAGTGAATTGAAAAAATCTATTGAACCGTTTTAAAATAAGTACCAACAATAGCACAGACAAGTCGATAATTTTTTTTAAATATGGTGTTTTCAATTATTTTTACTAAAAACCTCCATTGATTCGTTCTCTTAAGTACGCTCCGTGTACACACAGCAATCAGTCACAGATTTATTGCTGCACAAAATTTATTTGAAGCTCGTATAAGTTTCAAATTTAGACTAATCGCAGACGGTTCCCTCACAAATTTGTTTGTGAAACTCACTCCAGTGTCGTTACAAGTTAAGAACAATATTGCAGTAAGTTGTGAGCGGGTGATTTCCCCGCGGAAATACTCGCGACGAGATGGAAAGTGATGCGACGCCTGCCTTTGTTGCCCTCTCCACTCACTTCCATGTATCGACTTACTTTCCTATACCTTGCGTATTGCCTGCTACATAGTTTATTCGGGAAGCGTGTTGATTAAATCGTATGCTAGTGTCCGCCCGTGGCTCCGCCCGGACCTCTCGCTTTAAAAGAGTAACATTAATGCAGCTGTCTTTCTCATAAACTCTCACTTTTAGTATTAGTAGCCTTTATGGGTCGGAGGCTGGTGCCGATCCCAAATGATGAGTCAAGATAAGTAACAGCGGGTACGGTTGGTAGATTGATAGGTAACCGGCAGTGGCAAACATTTTTGGATTTAAATACGTGACTCCCAGGCATTATCACTAGAAAACCTTTAAGCCAACTTGGAGGCCTTCAGGTTGCGTAAGGTCTTTCGACATTTGGGTTCACCTCTAGCCCATCCTTTTGCTTTGGAGCTGCATGGAGCATTATGCTATAGACACGTTTTCATTAAATTTCGATGTTTTCATCTTTTTCAAAGAAAAAGTGATAGCAATTTGTAATACGCCCTTAAGTTATGAATATTTGAGGTGCTGAATTCGAACTGAGGTCCTTCCATTCGGGAGAGCAACCCAACGCCGTCACTGATGTGATATAATATTTATATTGGATGTGTATATTATATTCGTGTTTATAACAACATGAAAGATATCAATTACTGTGTTTAACCGATGCAGTCCGGAGATACGGCGTTTATATTAGATGCCTCGTCTTTTTGAATTTTATCATGGTACTCGGCGCGTCTTGCGGAAACATTAAAAAGAATATGGCTGCCATAACACCATAGAATTTGGGCCCCGTCAGCGATACAACTAATAAAATACACGTTACGCGGCGATAAGAAACTGGGTGCTATAAAGAAGGCGAGGGCCTGTAAATCGAGGTGAACAAGGCAGTATCTGCATAACGGCCTTATCGGGCTCCATTGAATAACTTGTTTATGGGTTATGGTCAGGTGACGCTGTCGCTCCTGTCCAACTGTGTGGGTGTTACAGTTACGGTATTATATGCTGTGATCATTCTCGAAGGTGTGTTAAGTCTACCAGCCCACACTTGACCAGCGTGGTGGACTAGGACCTGCACCTTAGTGTCGTCTGGTGACAATGGCGGCTAGTGGTAATTATTGAGTACTTACTTCAGTGTTATGTAAGACATGTAAGGCGTCTGTTCTGGTTTTTGTCTTGTTATGAGTGATGTGGGGGGCCTCTGGCCGTCCGGCACTTGCCCTGGCATTAACCCTTCCACCAATTCATTTTGGAGTATCATGGTAAACTGTGGAGTTTCATCTTCCTCAATCTCCTCCTCCTTATTAATATTGAGACCATTATTCACTCCGTAATATTTATGTGAACGGGTTTGAAGCTTTCTATTTAGGGCATGTCATTCACAGAAGTAGATTAGACTAAATTCACATAAATATTCAACATTTTCTTCATTTATTTTATAAATGGGTTGTACGCTTTGTTAAAGAATTTTATATAAAAAGTATAGTATAGGTAATAATTTAAGTCAAGTACAGAATATATGTAAAATATAAATAAATCTGTAGAATATTATATGTGGCTATTATTATTTTTAATGACTATAGTTTAGTGTTAAAGGAAGCTGTATTTGAGTCGAGCTCGCCTGTACACCACGACCTCATCAAATACTGGACCATAACTTTATAATTGAGGCAGACATTGTAACACTACTTTAAAAAAATGAAGGTCGGAGTTGAAAAAATTACACTTCACTCAGTGGTTCATTAATTTATTTTAACGTCTGTTATTAGGCTTGCTTTGCTATTATATTTTGTATAATTTCATACAAGATGTTTGCATTTAGTATTACTTCTTGGCTGGTTGCTTTTTTCTCCCCATAATTCATCCATCTTCCTCCCCATTCTTCTGCTGTCACCATTCCTGAAGTGGTATATTATTGGTGTATCTGGGGTCAGTTGCTGTTGCTATTGATTTCAGTTGCTTTAACAATGTACTGCTTCCCTTGTTTTCCTTTTTCTTCCCCGCGTACGCGACTCTATTACTTTCTTCTTGCCAGGCAACGCGTTAATGAATCCTTAGTCTGATGTTATCTGCTCGTTTGCCTGCTTACCAACGAGGCTGCTTGTCCTGTACGGGATTTAATCCGATCTGATAAAAAATGTCGATATCCATATATAATGCAGTAGAGAACACATAACATTGTTCTCTATACCCAAGATGAGCGTTAACATTAGCAGAAGCACTCCCGGCGCGCGACCAGCACGTTCCGGATCCAGCTGCACAGCGGAGTTATGACGTCAGCTTGCACCGAATCGCAATAAATTGAATTATGCAGACAACTGCAGCGATACTTTGTTCCCGCCCGCCAGGACGCTGGAATGTGGAGGCGGCTTAGTCATAAACGGCGCGGGGAACGGAGGGGAAAATGTTGCGGGATTGATACGATAGGTTAAGAATGGTAGTGAAATTCACATTCAAATATCGTATACATATATCATATTTACCAACTTCAAAAATTTCAAATTTGACTATGTGTATGTATTTTACTCACCTCATTACTTTTCACTCAGCGTACCAATTCCGATGATTCTTTTATTATCTAAAATCTGATGTTGTTGAGATTTGAAAAGTGACATATAACGCGTGGTTCTTGAGTTATCCTTAATAATGCCTTTTTATTTGCTGGCCGATTTGTTATCTAAATTATTTGGGTCTGCCATTTTCGTTTATTGCAGAGAAGAAAGTGTGATATTATTGGTTTTCATTCAATTTTGTGTTTCATGTAGGTGTGCACAGACGTTTGCTTCCTAGTCGGCAACGCGTTGTTACCCAAGGCTAGGGTACCTGATGTTCATGAGCAGTGATTACTTCCTCTCAGATGACCTCGCTCATTTGCCTGCATTGGTTTAAAACTAATTCTTTACAATTGTAATCGCTACTCCACCCCCAGCCCTCTGCCGGCGCCCCGCGGGACTCCTAATGCAGACTTGCACCGCGCCGCCGTCCGTTCAATTTAAACTTTAATATGCAACCGAATGTGCCGCCAAATTGGAAATAATGATCTGTGCTTTCGATTTACTCCAATTCTAGTTTTAAATGCACGTGTCTTTGTAATGGATGGTCGGACCGTGGATTTATATTCCTTATTTCTCGAGAAATATACTCTTTATAGTTTTTTGGTGGGATCTGAAGTCGATTGCGCTTCGAAGTGGGATTGTGTCTACTTAATCGGCTAGGTTACTCGGGAGGTGCATTCTTGACTCGAATTAAGTACTGAAACTGAGTGGTGTATTTTTGGTTTGAATTTGTGATATAGGCCATATATATATATATATGTATATATGCTAATGAAATTTTTGATGCAGTGGTGTAGGATACTCTAGGCCTCCTCAATCACTGGCAGACCTATGCTTAGTAGGTCATTATAGGGTTGAAGCCACCAACTTTATTATTTGTCACATGGATTTAAGATATAACTGATACCACGACTACTGCTGTGATTTATAATCATTTTTGCAAATTTATCTTCTAAGTTTGAATTTCAATTATACAACGAATGGCTGAAATTGTATGTACGTCAAACCTAGAGCCAAAATTCATTTTCCTTTCAACCCGAGCCTGAAACCTTAAAAAATAATCAAAGGGGAATCTGACGAATATGTAATATGTTCAGTGTTCGGCAGAATTCGGGAGCATTCGGGAGCATTCGGCAGCGCTGGCTCAGTTCCGCGGCTCCGCTAATTAGTTGTGAGAGGCTTCACTTACTTTACCTTTTGTTTCTGCGGCCAGGTTACATTTGCACAGCTTCGCCGAGCCGCTCCTTTGTCGCTGAAGAAATGACACTTTTCAATTTTGTAAAATCCCTTCAGAGCTCTTCCATTCTTATTTCAAGAGATTCTTTAATGTATGAGAAATTCTCCACTCCTCTCTTTGTTAAAATGTTCACAAATTACGTCACTAATCTTCCCTCTTTAATTGCCTGCTGACGTTTTTTACGTCACAGTTGAGATGAGGGAATATTTTATTAGAAATAGTTTTGTATAAAATGTTATTATATACACATGACATGACGTGAACATGTTCTAACATGTTCTAATGCGAATCATCTTGCTCTCGGTCCTCAGTTATCTTTCTTCTCTTTCTTCTGTCATCAGTCCCGACGTTGTTGGTGTGCCGTGAGTTATTTTTTTAACACCTTCCTTTCTGGCTCGCAGCGCATTAGTGACGCAGCTTGGTGTTGCCAATTTCCATGGATATATAACATAAAAGTATGCTTGTAGCAGAAAACAATAGAAAGTGTGCCCAATTCCAAGTAATAAATGTAATCAAATTATAGCTTTATTAGACACTAGAATCTTCGTTCCAGAAGAAGATTGAAACGAACAAAACGGTCCCTAGTTTATTAAAAATGAAGAAAGAATAATCTCATCCGTCTTAAGTTTCGTTACAAAACTCTCTTTCTAAATCTGTAACGACAATTCCAAAGACATTTGGTAAAGTATGGAGCGACACAAGTAACAATCATTTTTATAAGATTGTGTATCGGCGCGACGCGAAATGATTGTAAACAGCGGCTAAAGAGCTCACAGCGCAACGTGTGTGGATACTGTGCGTGCTTGTACTCGTAGCGGCTCGCTCGTCCGCTCGTCCGCTCGCCTCAAACACACGGGGCCGCGCGGGCTCACAACACGCGGCGGTTATTTATAATAATCTATAATGAAACTCCAAGTGCACATTTAATATTTCTTAATAATTTTTAAGAGGGCTACTCTAATATCGAGATAGAATGCGTAAATATTTTTTGGGAATTATTGTCTGTCTGTCTGAACGCGCATCACGTGAAAACTCGTGAATAAATTTCGATGAAACTTAACAGTGTTATTGCGAATTAACATTTAGGATACTTTTTATCCTCAAGAATTCTGAAGTTTCCTTGGTGAGAAGACGTATGGATTTTTTAAATATTAACCAATTTACTTGAAATTTGCAAAAAATGTTTCTTATTTACATTAATGAAATACGTGTTTCTCAGTTTTTTAATATTTTGTAATGAAAAGAAAAAAAGGCAAAATAATGTGATTTTTTATAAGTATATATGTTTACCTTGAATTTGAATTTTCTGAATTTCAAAGCGCAGCTACGGGTACAATAATAAGTTATAGGGAGTCAAGGTTTACACGCCATCACCTGCAGTTGGCAATTCCTAAATTCCAGTTGGTATGACCGCGAGGTTGGTTTATGGAAAATTTATGGACGGTGTACATTATGTTAAAACATAGATCTTGAGAGCCCGTAACAAGATATAATTTAAATATTTATCGATCGCCAACAGATTAATTAATATTATCTACTATAATTCTAAGAGTTATCTATTCTAACTATTTTTTTCCGAAATAACTTCCTCGCACTTTCACATTATTTAATGATACATATTGTACCTACTAATGAATAGTAATCATTAATATCTTACAAATATAATAAATGCTTAAAGGATGGACTGGAATAACACAGGCTATCATTACTCCCTCGCGGGCGAAGTCGCTGGTGGAAGTTAGTGTTTAAATAAATATCTTTCTAACTTTTTTGTTCCTTATGCTGTTCCGTATGTCAATGTCCCCGGTGCCCATCGGCAGTTAGTTGCAATTCTCGCCACGGGCCGCTCGTAAACCGACGGCGCCACTGTCCCCGCAGATGTGCCGGCAATAAGCTACGCGACATTATGCACTTATTCCCGCTATGGATTGGATCTATATCGAACAATGTAGTTTGATTTGGAAAGATTTCCTTAAGAGCAGGAAGGTTATTAAAATTTATTATATACACGGATGTTATTATATTTGTATAATCACGTATTGTGGACGTAGTTAGCAACGTGAGCTTGAGATTTGTCATCTATTTGTACTTGTACTTGTTATAAGTAATTTTACAAAATACTAAATATATATTTTTTTATGAAATGATCAAATGATTTTTGCTAGCGGGCCGCACATACAGTAACATTATCTTAACTCAATCAAGTGTACTTAACATATTTGACTCACCATGTAACGTTTTTATATATTTGCAAATTTTTTGTATCATAATGCTTTTTTAATGTTATATTATTTTATGTCTTGACACAGTGTTTAACCTTCTAAGCATAAAAAATAAAATTCAAAAATGCTCAAAGGGCCGCATGCGGCCTGCGGGCCGCGGGTTGCTTACCCCTGAAATAGAGAATCAACTGCTGTGTAACTGCGTAAAGGTGGAAGAAGTAATTGTAAAGCAAAACGACTTATTTTCCAGAATTTTCTAAAATATGTATTTTTAAATCTCTTATATCCGGCTTTCTCATTTTCTCTCTCGTACCTTCTATCCTATTACGAGCAAGTCTAGTATATTCTATAAATTTCTTCAACAAATGAATCAGCATGAATATTCTCTGCCAATGTCAAAAAGGCTCAAAAGCTCCAATCTAGAATTCCACTTGTTTTTCAGCTGACATAAGCAACAGGATTTAAAGCGTCTAGACGAGCTTTAGCAAATCGCGCATTATTAAGAATACTTGCTCGAGTTGAAAAATGTTTAATTTATTCCCTACACATAACATCGACCAGGATTGCATGTGGCGCATAAATTGTTTCGCCTCTAACATTGGAATTACATTTGCTTTTTGAATTGTGCTTGTGTAAGCTTCTGTTATTTTTTGGGCAGCGGCCGCGGCCGTGCCAAATGTTAAAGAAGGCAATTTGGTTGCGGTGAACAATATGGAGCGACTCGGCCGCCCCGCACGCCGCGCCGTCTTCCCCCCACGCCGCTATCAACTATATTAACGAGGCGTTTATTGTGTAACACAATTTTATATGCGCTAACACTTATACACGCTGACTATGCACTGATTCCACTTTATACTGAAGTTTTAAAGCGGCAGAAGCTGCTAGATCGTTAGTCTAATAAAGGGGAAAGTCCGAAATCAAATTCTGCAGTTGATTCCTGTCAAGATATGCGTGGTAACAAATATCATGGGGCTGGGAAGGTAGGACACCAAAACATCTCAACATAACCTGCACACATGTGAGTTACTTGTAATGTTTTCAAATGTTAGTCTAGTGTGTCAGTTTGCGCTACACCAGTACGTGGCAATATTGGATAAAGTTTCATTAAATTATATAGATATTTGTGAAACAATTATAAACTTAATTTTTGACTCTATCAATGATTCCGAAGTTACTTCACTGTGGAGAAAGAACTACGAATCTACTCAGAATATTAGGACAGTGACAGATAGTTTGTAATTTGTTTTACTGACTTATGATTTCATTAATTACATTTTAAAATACCTAATTAATCTTGCAAGTATTTTGTCAACCGTACCGTACCTATTTTAAGATCATCAAATGGAACGCAAAAATGTGGACTGATCTGGGTATATTTTGGCTACCGGTTACAGAAGTACGTCATCTACATAATTACAAATTACTTTTATTACCCATGGACTTTATTACCAAGACTAAGCGATTGTCTTATACATATTTCATAGAGGTAAAGTTTTTGTTCCATTAGGCAGAGGTCATGTGCTGACCTAGAACAAAATATCCATATTAAATTAAAGAACAAATTCAAACAAGCTCACCACAGCGGCTTAAAATTGTCTATGTTATAAGTTAGCGTGTAAAATAAATGACATGCGGCACCGTCCTCCGAGCAGACAGTCTAATCCTCTTTACTCCCCAACAGCCAACTGCCTCCACCTGAAGTTCTAAATTTTAGTATTAGATACATGTGAGCAGCGATGGCGCAGAATATTACTGTCTTGCAGCAGGTCCCTAGGAATTATCTATCGGTTAGTTTTTTAAATCAACATGGCTTAACCCCAGTAGTGTACTGTTGAGCACGGGTCGTAACTCATGACTGAGGAGAAGAGTATGGTTTGACCATTCTCTAATTCGTTGATCCAACACGGATTGATATGGAGGTTAATGGCCAATCCAATTGTCAGGGCTTTTCTTCCTCCCGAACGACGCAGCAACAGTTATCGTAGATAGCAAACGGGGTTACGTGCACTCATGAAATTATTGCCACTATCGGCCACCCATCCTCTAACCCCATCTGTTGCTTAACCTGCTCGATCATTTCAGATCATCACCATCGCGCAATAGTTATAAAGTAGGGATAAATTCAGTCGGCGATCATTTCAAATTTTCTATTCCCGAGTGGGATTCTGTAAATTGTGTTAAGCCGGGCTCCGAGTGACGAGCCGGTCTTAGTGTTGTAATTGCAACGATTACGGACGACAGCAGTAACGAATGGAATGGATACAGATGCTGCCGGCTCGCCCGTAATGTACTGACGACGAACAAATGTTCCATTTAACTGGGCTTAGTGTCGACTGATTACAGCGAAGGAGTTGTCACGACCAAATTAAATGAAGGAGGGTAACAGATTCTTTTGCATTACACGAATGTCGCCAGAGAAAGTAGTACAATGGTCACTGTAGCAAAAGAATCTGGTTGTTGCTATATGCTGTTCTACAATAGAAGTGACGTACAAGAGATTGGATAGTCAGAGAGAGAAGGTAAGAAAAAGAGAGAGTATTACTTGTTTTTTTGGATACTGAATGTACAGATACTTCAAATGATGCAATAGCACAGACTCGTAAGGAGCTGCTGTGAGTGTTGAATTGGAGCAACGCTGTGGAGAATGCTTTACTACTTTTCAGTATTAGGAAAACTCGAGGTCAGTAGTGGGCCACCATTGGAATGTAGTGCAGAGCATAGTTATAAAGTTGTAAGCGATTTCATATTATTTTCATTACGGTTTTATTTTTGCATGCCTCTATTGGCCGAAATGAATAACGTTTCTCGTAAACAGGAATGAACTCTCAAGATTAAGTACTGACAAATTTATAACTTAACGTAGTAGCTCTGAGAGTTCTTTCCTTCTGCATATTTTATCCAGGGTATTTCACTTGTTGTCGGGATATTTTGAAGCTAATTGTTGCAGGATTTTGTGTGGGGTCGGCTGCGGCGGAGCGCGGCGAGCGGAGTGCGGCCCGCAGACTGACCTTGACACCAAACAGCCTTGGAACTTCAACCGAACTTCAGCTCCCAACATTATCTTACAGAACCACTCTGATTTCAAAGTTGTATTGTTTTCTGCAAAATACGGAAGTCAACGGATTACATGGATAAATGTTGCATCTTAAGGTGGTAATATTTGCAAACTTTTCAACAATATGTCTGGATAGTGACGTTTCTAAATGTCCCCGAGCAGCAATGGCCAGTTATCGCTTCGAAAAGCTTGGAAACAGAAAAGAGTCGTTTAGAAAATTTCGTCTTTGAAGGCTTATCTTCCGCTTTGTACGCAGCCCTAGCCCCAACGGTCTTGCAATTGCGAAATTTTATAAGTACAAAAGCAATAAAAGGAAATTTACGGTGCGTTTCAACAACACCACGCTCCTCCTGAGATAACCCCGAGCTTAAGGGATATTTATCGCCAAGTTCGCACTCTTCTATTCATAATATTTTGCGTTGAAATTAGCAATTGTCCCTTATAAGAAAGTTGCCGTGCTACGCTCCGTTGTTTCATTTTAGCCGTGGCCGAGATGGGAAAACTTTAGCGATGTAATGACTTAGTAAAATTACCAATTCATTTTTGAACCGTATTTTTAAGTACTTTTCTATCGAATTTAAAATAGCTATTTCTCTATATATTTCGAAGGTTTATTAAACCCGATTACGCACTTTTTACTTGACAACTTGTCGGTTATAGCAGATGTACGAGGCACTTATTGATGAGTGTATCTCCTTCAAAGGTTCCTACAGCCTGGTTTAAATACCTTCCGAATCTTTACGTTTGCCATAAAAAGCAAAGGCAACATGCGATGAGAACTTTATACCTATATTTCACATTAAATAAGTTACCGCCTGATCACGATCTCACCTGATGGTAGGTTGCGATGAAGTCTTCGATGGCAGAGCGAACCAAGTTTATACATTTATTTAGATAAATTATGAAAACTACATCGCAATTACAAGTTAATTTATTCCATCAACCCTTCCGATGGTTCATTACTTTCCTTAAGCCCAGTTAAATGAGACATTTGTCGGTTGTCAGTGCGCAGTGGGTCTCGAGCGTCGGCCGGAGCCTGCTCGGCATCCATTTCATCCGTATTCCCGTTGCCTGCGATCGTTCTAATTATAACGTTAATACCTGCCTGTCAATGGAAGCCAGCTTTAACACAATTACGTGCCAAAACAGACCGGGAATGGTACGTTTGTAATTAATACAAATAAATAAAACTTGAGTGTCTGTTTGTTCCGGCTGATCTCTCGAGCACCTTTACCGATTTTGAGGAGACTACATTAGCAAATAGCTGATGTAATAATGAGTAACTTAGGCTACTTTCATTTTCCATTGTTTTGTTATTATTTTGTATGTTAAACTCCACGCGGATGAAGTCGTGGGCATGGCTAGTAAATAAATAAGTTCAAAATAGTAGTTTAAATGTTTTTTAGTAACTACTCAAATCTGGAGGTCAGGTCAAGTCTTCAGGTCTGGAGTGGTCTTGCTGGATACACGTAGCTTTTGACTTTCTCTCCTCGTATATAAATATGAACAAACTTCTTGCACATGCTTGGTGCAGCAGCATACTCTCTCCTCACCTCTAGAATCCAGGAATTATGAATTATTTTATAATTTTAAGTTTAATTTTAAACATGGACTATATATTTTTTATTTTCATTATTAATTAGTGTCCGCCCGCGTTATTTGTTGATAAAAAAATGCTTGTGATAATTCCAGGCTTTGATCGACCTCTGTGCCAAATTTACTTAAGCTTCGTAGGTCTGTTCAGTTGTTTGGCGTGAAGGACTATCAAAACTCCACCCACACAACTTTCCAATTAATAGTATTAGCAGAACTGTTCTTACGGCAGCCAAAGTCATATACATACAGCATGTCATTTTTTATGTCTTCGTTAGCTTAAGAGATCCCAGCTTCAATCCAATGCATGTACGAACAGTGAAATCGATATTTTTTTAGAGTTGGCATTAAATAATCTGTGCGCACAATAATGGCGACTGTGTACACAGTAATAAATTTGTCGTATCACTTAAGGTGTTGCACCATGCATTCAAATTAGAAAAGAAATATTATATGGGCAGCTGTCCCCAGGCCCGGTGTCCCCGGTCTCCCCGCCGGTGTTTCATTAGCGCTGCGATATTTCCCGCGACACACTCAGGTGTGGCGATGAGAAATGGATGCTCGTCTCAACTCGACTCAATTTCGGCACAAATTGCCCTCAGTTTGTTTAATTCCGATCATTTGTTATCCCTCCGGTGATGTTAAGTAAGCGTTCAGCATTTTTAACATCGATATTAAGGTGGATTTTAATTGGAAATGTTTGAGTGTTTCGTCGTGAGAAGTATTATGGTTTTTATTAATGCAAGAGGCAATAAAGATGCTACTTGGTGCAAGAGGGCATGATTAGCAAACAAATTACCAGTATCAAGAACGTCGATATCTTGACAACTCAGTAATCTTCTCACAGATGGCTCTTGAGTTCCTTTACTACACAGCATTAAGATACACATGACATAGCATAAAATTTATTCTGGGTTTATTCTCTGTATAAATTAATATTGTCAACAAAACAAAAGTTTAGAATGAGAATGTAGAATTTAAAGAGGTGGAGGAACATTATGATTTGAGAGACATCATTTATAAAGGGTAATGTTAGGCTTATTCAAACATCTTTCTTATGCGAGGCCACTCGTGATGCGAGCGCCGTCACAAATATCTTCATCATCATTTCCCTGGACTCGGGTTTCACAGGGGGTACAGGCAGTCCACCACGCTGTCCAAGTGCCTTGGTGGACCTCACCTTTGCGAACTTTAAGGACAACTCAACGTTTTTCTTCACCGTAGTGAGCATGCGATAATCAACTTCTGATACGCACATAACGTCAGAAACACATCGTGATATTATCGTCGGAGTACACGCGCTAAGCCGGTTCATTAGTTAACAGCCTCCCCGCAGGCTTATGTAAATTGTATTGTTCAAGAACAAGCCCGTGACGTGAAGCTGACTGCTCCAAAAGTACGCACGAATAATTACACTTAGTTAATTTGACACGAATTTCAAATTAATTTTGAAGCGTCTTCGTTTCTACTTTGACTTTTTTTGTTTATATGGCTTGTTTATAACTATAATTACAATAATCGTAATTGCCTCAGCTCAGTGAACACCGCAGGTTCGTGTACCTGTTAGATAAATATATATCTCTTAATTATATGTATATTTTACTTAGTTTAAACTCGAAAGACAGCAATTTTGATGTGTTAAACCTTAGGAATCGAGTCCGGACAGTCCTGAGTAAATATTTTGCAATCTGTTTTACTCGTTTTATACGAGTTTATTTCCAAAAATCTATCTTGAAATGTCGAGGAGTAATAGTGTTAGAGAAAGATTACTGAAAATATTAGTAAGAAAAATAATAATCATTCACACTTTTATATTTTCTTTTATGTTTTCTTTTATGTTTTCTTTTATATCTTCTTTTGTTTTCTTTTATGTTTGTATTTATGTTTTCTGGGCTACCTGATGGTACAATGCCTACAATCAAATTTTCACAACTGAGAAATGTGACATGAATAATAATAAATATTTCAGCCCTCTCACATGGCCATCTGATCCCAAACAAAGTTAGGTGATCCGACAACTGATAAAAAACATATTTATTTTTGAATATTTACTTCAACACATATTTTTTTATTATATACAGATTTTGATAACTGAAATATTTTTTCTTCATGGGATTCTTGACCCCATGACCTTGATACGCTTAGCAGTCAGGTATTATAAACGACTACACCAATGGAATAGACAAATAGTCATAATAAGAATGTAGTTATAATTGATAGTACAGAATAGCACAAGGAGATGTCGTTGCGAATGTTACGCAATATATTCATGGGCGTAGGTGAAGAGCGGGCGGAATTAAAGCGATTAAGGGTTCAAGTTGGATTCCGAGGGATCATAAGGTGAGGGTCGCCGGAGGTAATGTATTTGCATCTCATAAGATACGAGCACCATGAATACGGGATGAGGCCGAGAGGTGCAAACAACACACTCCAATCTCAAATTAACTAATTACGCGCTGCCCTCTGCCGGCTACCGAATGTTATTGTACTTCTTCTGTCATACATATTTAACTAATTTATTTATATTGTATCTTTATAACTAGCTAGAAAATGCCCACATTTCGCTTCGGAAGAACCAGTTACCAGAAAACTGTAACAGACACCATCACGGATTTATTTGTAGATATTGATGTCCTCTCTAAAACTGTAGTACATCATGTTGCTCTATTGTCAATCATTTCCGCAGCGTACACGATATAAGGATTTTTTTGGTACTTTTTTCTCACGTCGGTTTCTCACATTGTCGAAATTTTCACGCGGATCCCTATTTTCCTCGTATTAAATATAGCCTATGTTCATCAGGAATAATGTAGTTTTTGTAACATTTCCTATTAATACTCAGCTCCTATCGTGGTATCACGTCATATAGCCTACAGCCTTCCTCGGTAAATGAACCGCCATAAAAATATTTTTTCTACTCGTATCAGTAGTTCCTGAGATATGCGCATTTTATAAAGGCAATATAATCTCATGGAGTTAGTAACTTATTGAAGCAACCATGTAGGGTTAGTGCTGGTGGTAATTAACCGACAAGTTACAGCGCGGTTATAAAGTGGTGACCACTGGTGGCTAAGAAATAATGGGGGTTTTTTATGTAGTATAAGTTATTGCTTGACACCGATCCTACCTGATGGTAAGTGGCGATGATGTCTAAGGTGTTGGGCGCATTAACTTAGTAAATGCTTATTCACTCTTCTTTTGAACTCCAACATCATACGTGGGCGGAAACTTTCGTATTATTTAAAGAGTGATCTTCTTTCTTTAGTATTATTGAAGCGGGATGCCTTTGATATGCTTGGGGTCTGATAGGAGGTATGTATAATTATTTACAGCTGTTGCTTGACGTGGCAGGATGTGATCATTTGACATCAGTTGACTCGTCAGCACGTTCACCTATTTATACCGTAAAAAATACGTACGTGTTTTTGTATTTGTAGACTTTGAAATTTAAATAGTTAAATCGAACAAAACTCACATTAACAAACATAACATGTACATTTCTCTGAAATCCGTCAACAAATTTATCGTTTCCAAAGTCTTGTTCAGCTTTTGCCAAAGTAATCGTTTGGAACGAGCCGGCGCAGAGGTAAATAGTTAATGAGGCGCTAAGGAAACTTTTGATGGAGCTGTTAACAAAATTTTATACTGAAACTAAATAACATGCCCGGGAATGGATCCGAACTTGGAGCAATGAAAATGTAGCTGGAGGGGCGGTTTAAATGAAGCTGGGTATCCTGCACAACGCCGTAAACACCTGGTTCAGCTGGAAAACTGTTTTAAAACTAGTTAAATATTTAAAAAGAGAGAATTTTTTGTTAATCTCGAACATTTAATCAGTGAGTGATTCCATGTGTGGGTAACTGGCGTGGCAGTTGATATAGGTGATGTAGAAAATAGAGCACACTATGTTAGCCTATTTATTCTTTGTTGACATTTTTTTTAAATTCTATAATTTAGTGCTTGAACACTATCTCACCTGGTGGTAGCGGCGATGTGGTTTTTTGATGGTAAAATGCACTAATTTAGTAAGAGCATATTGACTTTTAACTTGAAGACACTAACATTGTAATTGAAATAGAAATATTGGCAGCGTAATACCGTCGCGGACTACTTAAAATATTTTCAATAGGAGTTTGAGGCACAGGAGAGGAAAGTGAGTAAAAATAACAACGGTATTAACTATATTTGTTGTTTAAGCTGATACGGCAAGATGGCTCGTTCTTGAATTTGTGAAACTATAAACATCATTCGTACATTGTGTATAAAATAATCAGTGAAAAGAATTATGAATAAAATCGACAAAAAAGATTGTAGTAGCAAAAATCAACGTCGTTGGTCAAAGCGGTGGTAGCCTAGTGGTTAAAAATTCAGCCTCCTATTCGGGTTGTTCGAATCCCAGGGCTTGCACTTCTGACTTTTTGGAGTTATGTGTGTTTTAAGTATTTAAAATGTTACTCGCTATAACGGTGCAGGAAAACAACGGTGAGGAAGCTTGCATACGGGGGAGTTTGCAAAACTCAAAGGTGTGTGAAGTCTGCCAATCCGCACTAGTCCAGCGTGGACTATGGCCTTAACCTTCTCATTCAGAGAAGAGACCCGTGCTCAATAGTGGGCCGTGATGGGTTGTGATAAGAGAAGAAGATATTTTCAATAATAAAAGGAGAATGATATCAAATCTTGTCTTCATAATTTGTCCGTCATACTCGCTTCCGTAACTTCACATGATGCTTCAGATGTCAAGATCATGTCGTTTTTAACGGATTTCTATAAGCAACAGATTTGTTTATAGATACACAATGACCCTAACGAAAATTATTAACTTAAAGATTAATATTTCGAAAAGACCTAATGATACCCCATGCGATGGGATAAAATAACATCTTCAAGTTTCTTGGTTCGTGGGGAAAGTGAAAATGATAATGAAGATGTGATGATAAAATATCATCTTCACCTAAAGGTCATAGGGTAAACCCTATGAACCTAATATATTTTTCTTATTATAGCACTTGTGAAAAATAGAGCTGAAAATACGAAGCTTTTGTTACAACAATTTGCTCCAGTAATGTTTTCACGAAAGAACAGCCAGCGACCCTCGCCAGCCCGCCAGCCCGCCGACCCGCCAGCCCACCGACCCGCCAGTGGCCCGAGCGCGGCGCCATAAACCAGACTATTAAAGGTTTTATTATCAGTAAACGTAAAACATATTACATAACGTAAAATTCCTACACTTTTCCTTTGAATAAATAAAGCACATAACACTCAACACTCCCGTACAACTTACATTAAACCCAGTTCGCACGGTTGCCAGGTCTGGCGGGCCTGGTGGCCGGGGCCCGCCAGTACGCACGACTGGAAGGGACTACAAAATATCTACGGGTCGTACTAACCTCCTCTGTAATTAGTAAGTGCTCCAGATAACGTCATCTTTTGAATAATCATGAAGGGTGTTGCTTTGACCAGAGGTCTGACTGCGTGCGATTAGCTTCGACCGAATATTGGCCGACGAGCACGGCTCCTCTCCTTTATCTAGACCTAGAGCTAATACACCACGCTGCTCCATTGCGGTTTAGAGTTAGTGGCCAACCGAATTGTCCAATGTTTCTATGTGGTACGAAAGTCCTCGACGTGGCTCAACGATTGTTGTTTAACAAAGAATGCGATGACGTCACAGTAGTCCCGCGCCAGACAAAAAAGTCCCATTTGTATGGTGATGGGATTTCCTGGCCGATTCAATACTGACTACTTTTTAAAATGGCTTTAAAAATACTTTTTAAAAATTATAGTGTTAGTTGTCGGCTTAAATAGAATTAAAATATAATAGAAGCTACACGAAATATCTGGTAGTGAGACAGGGGTGGACGGTGGTGGAGCGGCCGCTGAGGCGTGAGGTCGTCAAATAAACATCAAAAGGCACGAGAGGCTCGTGCACTCGTGCCTAGGCTTTGTTGGATTCAAAGCGAGCTCTTTATGCTTTTTACAGTTTGCTGCTTATTAATTACTCAATGTTACAAAATGACAATTTTTTCGATCTGGGATGAAACTTTTGTACAATGATAGTGAGTGGTTGCATGAACCATGGACGGCTAACAAAACAAGCCATTAGCTATCAGTGGGTGGACTAGGTAGGAGAGAAGAAACAAAGAAATTACTGGTATTGAAACCAGAGTGTAGAGCAGACGACTGCTACTCCTTCTTCTGGTAAGTGTAATAAACTTCATCAAGTGCCTGTGAAGCTTGTACTACATAAAATGATTGGCTTGGTCATCCAGACATCTAATTGTGATCCTAATTCTAGCTTTATTAAATGATAGGCACGATAGAGAGTATTTTATGACTCTTATAAAATGGTCACAATTTTTTATTTATTTGAATATTCAATAGTTAAAGGGGAAAAATACAAGTAGATATATTCGCGCTCAGCATACTCGGCATCTTTACCTATTTAGTGCATTAAGCTTTTAACACATGTCTAATTCAGAGCCTGCACGCTGGTAGAATTGAACCCTTTCTCGGCTAGTACACCAAACTGAACCCTGTAAGTATAGCTTAAAGTCTACTTTGGAATAAGGTGCAGTCCAAGATGGGATCGTTTGAAAGTTTTTAAGCGTGAAAGCCGGAGTGTCGGTACAGGCGCGAAGTTACGTACTCTCATTTATTATTGAGGGGATTACCTTTGGTGTTACGAAGGGGTGAAGTTTCTCCGGCCTTGTGACTAAACCTCAAACTAGCTGAGAATAAGGCGGCTATTCGAGCGAACTCTGCGGTGACTACACCAGCCTGGAGCACTCCGAACTTGACTCAAATTTTTATTACAATAGAATACGTCTTGTTGTTTTATATAGAGGGCGCCACACGACTACACAACATTGCCAAAACTTTCTCATATTTATGGTGCACTCCGTCGCATACCGAATGTGGTGGAAATGTTTCAAATTTTCTTACAAACTTTAACTACTAAGTTAGGTAATCAACATACTGAAAACTTTTGTAATTTATTTTATCTTACAATCAATGTTTGTGGAGTACGCTGCAAGCCTCTCCAATCTTGAGGAGAAACCCGTGAACTTTAGTTTCCCTTGTCATTACGATCTCTAAATAACTTCCACTGCACCAAACCGGACTATGTACATTCAACTGGCCATTTGTTCTATAATTAAAAGCAAAAGAAACATTTCGGAGCTTAGGCGGTAATATAGGCAATTTGTCGAGTAACTTTCCGTCCTCAGATCATTTGGTATTCATGACGTGCGCGAAACACAAATATAACGTTAACTACACCAATTACCGTGGCGAGAGACTCTTTGATGGACTTATAGTTAATATTGGGTTGTCTAGAGTCTAGACAACAGTTCTGGGAGAACTGTACAGGATCCTTCAATAACCTTAAGGGGTCATGCTCTTGATAATGTATCGTGTTGTCTAATGTCCAATTATGAAGATGATTTATATACAAGAGAGTTAAAACTACCTGTTCTATACGTTCCTACGACATTTCAGGTGTATGTCATAGTTTAGGAAACGAATGTGAGACAACCAAACACGTTTAAATATGCACTATTTCGTTTCGGTAAATAATTGATATCATACAAATGGAACTCTACTCGATACCGTAAAGTCACTCGGCTAAATGGAGCTAATCGAAGTTGCTGAAACACGTTTAAGTTTATCAATCTGCAAAAGTTGGTCCGCCGAGTCGATGTGGAAATAGATTTAATGGAACTCGAACAGTTCACTATTGGAACCTATGTCGCGCCGACTTTAAAGGCCGCAGAATATTTAAGTAGACAGTCGAAGATCGAGGAATCGGTAGAGCGCGCCATTAAAGACAGTCCTGCAAAATGCAAACCATCGTAACCATAAAGCGAGCGCGGTCGCGATGAATTCGTTACATATTTGATGTTCGTACAAAAAGGGAGGGTTGTCAGCGGTTTGACAAACACCGGCTCAGGTGCTCTCGAGGGTTCCAATCATGAAATGGAAATTACGACCGCTTCTCGCGGTGCTGACGCGCGCGAACTCATTACTGACGCGTCACAGCGTCCCGAACGGTACCGGTCTGGTCAGTCTGCTACTGGCGTGTTGCTAAACTCCTCGTTAAGTACTTCTACGGCATGTGGTCCGTTGGCGGTCGTCGCCCCCAACTTTAAATCTCAGTATGACGAAACAAATCCACGTTAGTTATTTTCACTTTCCCATTGTTTGTTTGTTTTTGCCGCGCTGATTGTCGATCCGAGCCGGGATTACTCCGCCGAACTTGTCGCACAGTTTTTTTCTCATTTTCTATTTGGAGTCAGAATGTTTTTTCTTTGTAACTATTTATCTCTACTCTCCAATGGCCGTCTACTGTCGAAAGGAAAGTTAGACTTTTAGAATGGACTTTGTGAATTCGAAAGCAGCTTTTATCGACAGTTTTAAGTATTTGTGCAGTCAGCACTTTACGAGACGTAAGGTATTTTGGTGACGTTAGTGATTCAATTATATTTTGTGCATTTAAGACAGGTGTTATACTTTGTTGATGTTTCAAAATGACGGTTATAACTTCACGTATGATACGTAATATATGATAAAACACTCACTTTTTGTATACAAATGTTGTAGTCCGGGCTTAAAATTATTTGGCTGTTATATCTTGTCTTTTGTTAGTTATTGTAAATGGTTTATACCGTTATAATTAACGATAAATAAGTAAATGGCATAAATAAATAAATGACAGGCCAGTTGGTCTAGTGGCTAGTGAACCTGACTACTACACCGGTGGTCGTGGGTTCGAATCCCACCCAGGTCAAACTTTTCTGTGATGAGCAGGAA
>DWJZ01000408.1:0-33267 GCA_018249125.1 Asbolis capucinus
AATATCTAAGCATGCATTTAAAAATATATAAGTAGGTATGTATATATTTTTTTTTATATATGTATATATTTATCAGTTTACTGATCACCATGATACCAGCTAATGCTTAGTTTGGACTCAGCTGACTCAACAACATGGCCACATGTGTGAGTTGTCAAAAGATATTTAAAGATAAAATAGGAAATAATATCTTATCTCCTTTCTCAAACTTCAGTTCATCTCTGTGCCGAGTTGCATCAAATTACTTTGGTTCAGGCGTGAAAGCGTAAGCAAAGGACAGAGCTGCTTTGACAATTACAATATTAGTACGAATAGGCGTGGAAATAAAGCTTGACTAATGTAACGTTGACGTGGATGTGAATCATGATTAGTCAAGGTTGGTCATGATTGGTCTGCAGGGCGGTGGTGCGCGAGCTGATAGAGACGGAGGAGGAGTTCGGGCGTGACATGCAGCAGGTGGTGAACATGTACATGCGGCCGATGGACAAGGCCACCACGCCAAAGCTGGTCTTCGACAACCGGGAGCTCCTCTTCTCCAACTTTAAACAGATCTGCGAGTTTCATAATTCGTGAGTATGATTTTTTTTTTACCTTAGATAAGTTAGCGCTTGACCACAGTGGCGATGAAGTCTTCGATGTTAAAACGCACTAACTTAGTAGAACTCTTGATTTGAAGACATTTACATTATAATCGAACTGGAACACCGACTCGGGTAATTCATTCCACTCCTTCACGGATGATGATGATTTTATGATGCTAAAATGTTGGAAATAAAACCCTTATTTGATGCACTAGGAGGTAGTGTGTCACGGGTGGTATGGCCAATAAAACATCAAAAATAATACGCACATCTCCCCAGAACAAATATTTATCTGCCTCGGCTGGGAATTTTGCCTTGGACTACAACATGGTTTGTCATCTACGCTACAAAGAGTTCTTGTTATATACTGTTAAATAAAATATCGGGAAGCAATATAAAATATTCATTACTTATTTTTTTATTTATTTTACTTATTAAATATTTTATCCTATAAAAAAGCTAATTTTATGGAATTCTCTGACAAACGAGCAGAGCAGCCACTTGATGTGTGTGTTACCTTTAACTATCCAAAAGTCCAAATCAGATATTGCATGGATGGAGTTTCAATACACTTATTAGCCTTTTTCGGAATCTACTTCCGTTTCGGAAAGGTGCTATAATAAATGGTCATGGGTATTACTTGTGTGTATGTGTGCGATATATGACATACTAGTGTGGGAGTATAAAATAAATATGCTTAAGCTTTTAGTATTTGATTTTTATGACATCTTTTGTAACCTGCCTACTGCTGGCAGGAGTTTGCTGGAGGGCATCAAGTATTACGCTGGCGAGCCGCGAATGTTGGGGCGCGCGCTGCTGCGGATGGAGCGGGAGTTCGACAAGCATGTGGCCTACTGCCGCGACGAGCCCCGTGCCCAGCACCTGCTGGCCAACGAACCAACCGTGCACAAATACTTTCAGGTTAGTCTCAGTGTTGGCGGTTGGAAAGTTTACCTATTGTGTAAAGACTGTACTCCAGAGGATTTATCTCAATTTCTTTCAGTATGATTCGAAGAAAGAAGTTATTGGTATTAACTACGAACGACCTGAAAATTATACTGGAAACCCACATTAAATATCACTTTTCAGTTTATAAATTTGTCAACAGCACCATCTACCGAAATACTGCAAAATGAAATGAAAAGATATCCAAGCTCGCTTTTCCTTAGTATAACTGTCATATTGTAGAGATGTCGCTAGTTTCCGAGGTTTGAGTCTGAGTATAGTTTTTACCTTCAACATTAATACTACTTGCCAACAGATGGCATTATTAGGATACCGTACTTAAGCTCAAATCGCACACAGCGTCGGCGGGGCGGCGTGCTGCGGTGGGTCCAAATTTAATTTGGAGGCAACTCTGCCGCCGGCGGTACGCGTCGCTCTGCTCCGCAGACGTTCAGGTGCGGTTTTGAGCATAAAAAAGGAATACCACACGTGATTATATTATTTAAACAGAGTGGAAAAGACTTTAAATATTGAATTTTTTACGTTTATTTATATAGTATACGTATATACTACTACAATGTTTCCTTACGATAATGGCGGTGATGCCTACGATTTTCAAGATATATTATAAAACTGAAATAAATATTGAATAAAATTGCCGACTAAGCGGCCTCTTGCTTTGTTTGATAACTTCTTAAATTCTTTACTTCATTTACTTTTTAAAATGAGTATATACTACTAATAATAAAAATGTAAATTACAATGTCATTTTATTATATAACACGAAGAGCATTTATAAAAATTATAATAAATAATAAAATGTCATAAAGGTAGTCAACATTAAAATATTACCTATTATTATTTAGTCAATTAATCTGATAATGTCATTATATTAGTTTATTGAATTCGTTTAAGAAGAAGATCTTTATATATTCCTCCTAAAACTTGCTCCATGACAATTACGTCACAAATGAAAAAGCGTCGTTTCGCGTCACTCCACGCTGCCGCGTTCCTCCGTCGTGACGCGCAAGTGTAGTTACAAAAGGCCGCTCGCTCTGCTGTAGTTACGCGCCGCACCGCCGAGCGCCGCGTAGGTGCGGTTAGGCCCTAAATATCATTTTGTTTTAATAATTGGTCGACAACGCCATCTAGCGAAACATTTTAAAAGTAAATTAACAAATGTCCGTACTCCCTTTTTATTTAATACTGGAATTTTGTAGAGATGTCACTAGTTTACATGGTTTGAGTCTAGAGTTTTTACCTACACCATTTATACTACTTATTAACAGATGGCATTATTAGTACTCCGCACTTAATTTTTGTTTTAAATGCCTATTGCCTATGGTTGTATAATTGGACAATAGATTTGTAATAGTTTGAGCAGTATTGTGTGAAGTTTATCTGTTTTATGGAAACTGATAAGACAATCCCAGAAATGTTACATCAACACAGAAACTGATACGACAATGCCAGTAATGTTACATCAACACAGAAACTGATACGACAATGCCAGTAATGTTACATCAACAGTATTAAGTATTAAATGTAGGTATATGAAAAGCGTGATTTATTTTTGAATCGTTTACATTGTGATTAAAGAATCAATCAGTAACTAATATGAAATGAGAATCGATTTCATTTGAGATCGGATATGGGATGGGCGCCGGTGGGATTCTCTAGGCAGGCCGCCAACTACCAGAATAGTTCGCGTGCCGGCCAGTATGATCTCTGTCATAACTGACCGATCGTATTTATTTTCTAATGAACATTTATTTTATTATATGCTTACAAGGTAGTGCCGTCTCTTACTATAATAATACTGTGCTAAGAAATGGCGTGCTAAGACTTGCGAACATACCGCTTAGGGAAAGCTTTAGAAAACAAGACGAACCAACGAGCCAACTTTACGTTCTTAGTTGATTTTTTTAAATCCTTCGGTAATGTTTAGCATAATGAAAATATTTCCATCAAAAAGGCTCCTTTGCAAACTGAGTTTTTCAAAGAATTATAGCAAAGATTTAACCTAAGATATAGACAGGCCTAACCTAACATATAGATATGCCATATATTTCATGAAAATGTGTTTTAAATTTAACTTATACTTAATTTTGTTAAAATTACCGATTGTAAAAATGCGATTTTATTTCACTGCATGGGCTGATTTTTTTGAAATTTAGGTTTCTAGTACGGAAATCGCATTAAACTCTGTCATTGGTTATATTCGTGGATTCGTTTCAATGTTTTGGTATGTTAGCGTTCCCAGTTAACGAAGACTGTAGTTTCAAATGTGTTAAATAATTCCACATTAAAATGCACAATAGGCATTATTTATCCCCAGCTGCATAAAATCATTGTTCTCTTTCATTTTATATCAAAATAAATATCTTCTGGTTTGGTGCTGATGTTCAGAAACTGCGCAATACTTTGGTAAACATATTAGTCATGAGCAATTGAAGAAAGACGGTGATGAAACAAACATTCATTTCAAATTATTTGCTGTTGTTTTAGTTGAATTTGTAGCTGCTTTATGCATTCAGTGTGCACTCTTGCTGAATCATGCCTGGTTTAGTTTACAAGATTTTCTGCACATTTTTATACTTCCTTTTTCATTTTCTGTCAATTGACCTGGAGTTGCTTCTTGTTGGTACGTCTGACTGCTGTCGTTATTGAACTCGGTTGAATTAACGTTATATTGCCTCCATTCTTCTTTAACAGAATCGTCAAGATGTGGATTTATCACTTCGTTCTTGGCAGTCAACGTGCTGGTATCCTTAGTATTGTTAATGACCATGAGTGACGGTCACCACTTAGCATCAGATGACCTATGTGCTCTCAGTTCTACTAAACATTAAAAAAAATTATTAATTTTGGAGAAGTTCCAGGCCTTTTTAGTAACCAGTTGAATATGGTCCCGAACAAGCAGCCTGGCCTGTTGGTAGTTATTCGTGGTCTGTTGGTAAATCTCATCGAGACCTGAAATAGATTGCAGTTACTCTCAACAGATTATTTATTTAAGCCAAACTGTTCCCACCAAACATTTTTAACCGTTAATGATTTTTCTGTCACCAGTAGTCTTATATTTGTACTTTTAAATGTTGGCTCTATTGGGGTAATAACTAAGAACTGTCCTAGCATCATCACACCAAGTTGCCGTAAGGGGGTAAAAGAATCCAGCTGCATAGTAGTAACGAGCACAGGGCGCCCCCCCATCAGGTGGACTGATGACCTGAAAAAGGCACATGATGACAAGAATTTGTGTTTGTAGTGCCCACGGTACATCTTTAGGGGAACATATATTTTACCATATGTTTTTGTTAGTCTACGAATCAAATAAAGCTGTAATTTTTTACCTGGGATGTTTGATTATCTTGCAAAACAAAAGCAATAGTCAGGGTTTCAAAAAACACAAATAAATATTACGAAAAGGCACGAAAAATTACATTCGTTTTCACTGAACTGGCTTCACCGAGCATTTTGTTCAAACAAGTAAGCTGTTAGGACATATTGTAGTTTTATAGAAATATGGACACGATGTGAAATGAGCTGATGAATCCTGGCCATCACACAACCCCTGACAGCTGCGTGTGTTTCCTGATATGATTATGTACAAATATTACATACATAATTACGCGGCCTGAGCGGAGTCTTACGTAAATCCCTGTGAAGTGGATTTGGCACGAGTTGCCGCCGGCCGAGTAAACAAATTGCTAATGTCGGCAACGAACGGGTAATGGGCCTTTGGCCATCATTCCTCTAGTAAATTACTAGCAGTATTTTGTGACACCCTAATATATATATTTATATAAGAATTCTAACTGACTGATCGAACAAAGCACAGCCGTAACCGTTAGCCCTAGAAACACGATACTATGAACGAAATATCCTTAATAATGTTAGTGAAGAATAATAATAGGATTTTCACTATGGTTTCAATATGGTTTTGCAGTCAAGCGCTTACTTACAGAATATAAAAAAAAGATATATTAAAATGTTTAAAAATTTCATAAGTGTATTGTTAACCGTTGCCGAGTTCCCTTGTCCGGAGCAAATCCTAAACGTAGTATCAAGTCATGTTTATCATAAAAATTCATTGTCATCAGGACGGAAGGTTTATGCAAAATTTCAGCTCCGTAGTGTAAGAGCAAGTGGGTCTAATTAAGGTTGCAAGATTTGACCCGAACACTTAACAAACAAATATGCAAACATACTCTGCAAGTTAAATAAAAGCTTGTAAAAGCATATCAACAAACGTTTGTACAAAATTGAAGAAAATGAACAACTTTCGAATAATTTCGCAGCGTCCCGGCCCGTCCAATATCCAGTAGGTACTCTTTACACGGGAAGCATGAATCGAACACTCCCGCTAGCTGTAAATTATAGCAGCTGTTTAATACATTGTTTTATATTTAGCTTTCAACAGTAATTTTATTATTGTACTCTATGGAAGTACTGGGAGCACGTTTATACTCTAGGTGATATGAAATTGAAAATGTATATGGACCCTTCAATTCCCATCACAATAAGAATGGGATTATTCTAATGGGATAAATTGAGAGTATCTATTTGTTATATTAAAATAAGCGTTTTTATTAAACTTAATGTATGTATACACCATAGTGCATGTTTAACTAAATAATACTAGGTCTATAAAAAAATAACATATTTTTACAATTTTTGTGTGTCTCTCTGTTTGTTCCGGCTAATCTCTTTGTACGGCTGGACCTATTTACGGGACTTTCAATTACAGATAATAATAACTTAGGCTACAAACTTACAGAAAATAATAACTTACAGATAATAATAACTTAAGAAGCTAGGTTTATTTTATAATTATAAAATATCGTAAAATCAGACAAATTAACAATAACATTTTAGTCAAATTCTACGTGGACGAAGTCACAGGCACAGCTTGATAAGACACTATTATTATGAATATTATAATTGCTTATTATTAAATATAATCTGATATTCTTATCTTTTTTGAAACCCTGGCTGACTCTTGCATGAGTCAGCCGCCAAATGACACGTCGTGTTCTGTTCTGGTTGGGGGCTCGATAGCCAAATCTTCTTTTTTCTGTATGCCCTTTCTTTGGCCATCCTATTTCCCGTTCTTCTATTTATTTCCGAGAAGATAATATGCTGTCGGCGTTTGTCCACCGTAGTCGTCTTAAGATCTGTTAATACCGTTGTTAACTCCAGTTTTTTCAACGATGCACTGCAGCTCTTCTGGCAGGCTGTTCCTTTATTTATTTATTCTTTATTAGACCTTAAAAGATAACAAAAGGTAGAATTAATGCTAGAAACTATTGGTGATATTTCAGTCTTGTGTTGCTGAGATCCATTGACAGTATCATTCCATTTTCCATCGGATGACCCGTCTGTTCATTGGCCTCTTTATGGACTACATGGTCCCGAACTCTCTAAATTGCCAAAGTATTTGAATTAGACTTCTTGTCGTTTTTAAGAACAGATTACATTTTTTAAAATGAAGAGATGGGTTTACCAGCCAAATAACAGACAATCTGAAGTGGATGCAATCAGCACATTACCAAATAAACAATAATCACTATAGAGATCTCGTAACTGTAAAAGCAACATAAATTCTTGTTCAAATTAAACAAAATTCATAGTTGGCGATGTTACAAACACATCCTTCATCCACGCGTTCCTTGCATATTTGAATCATGCTATCCAGCTGAATGACTGCCGCGTCAACTATTTAAGTGTGGTACAAAAATAATAGTCCTCGTCTCCAGCCTGACTCAGTTCCAGAAATACCATCACTTTAATCGGATTTCTATTTTTGTAACTTCTATTCATTGCCGCTAAATTCCACATCAACACATAAACATAATAAATTGACTTGTAGCAATTGTCACGTCGAAACCTACTATTCAAAGAGAACGGCTGCAGCGTATTTAGATTGGATAAGGTTAGATCTAGAATTATTAATGATATATTTTAGGTTTGGCAACACTCTGAAATACGACTGAAATGTGTTTACTTTGTTTGCATATAGACCTTATTGCAACCCATAACTGTTCCACTGCGGGGCTTTGATCCCTTCTTGCAATGTAAAGCGTACAGGCCGCACCGCTTGCGCCAAGTGAAATGGCTAAGTGCACATTGGTTTTGACATATATCAGATACAGTCTGACTGAACAAGCAATATAATAACGAAATCTAATTACTAGTGCAGAGCGCTGACCGCAACGGAATGTGATGTATTGTGTCTTTGACAATGAATTATGGGATTCTTTGCAAAGAGTCATGAGGACGTTCAGAGTTTTAGAAGGGTATTGAGAAGGGGCGGCATTACAGGACAATTTAGATATGACAGACACAATAACACTAAATATCCGCTGATTTTAGACAAGTAAAAAGGATGAATAATCTAGCCGTTATTCGTAGACTTTGTGGCAAGAAATCTGTGACATTGGGTAGACCAAAATTACGTTGTTTACCCACCCACCTTTCAGTGCAATGCCAGAAATCTGTTACGACTAAATGCATCAACAGTACACCGGCGACCTGAACAAGCATCCGCAAAGTTTGTTTGGCGACCTTGCTGTGCGACCGTGGGCCTTGCAGTCGACGACGTCACCGGAGAAATGGACTAATCCTAAAAACTGTTGACGCGACCGTTCTATGTTTAGCGGTGGACTGAGCAGGGCCAGCTGTGGCCCAGTCGCTTGGAAGCCGCGGCCGCGAACACCTCGCACGCTCCAGCGGTACGACCCTCGACCACTCCTCAGAGTGAAGTGTGTGACTGTGATTGTGTTTGCCCTCTCGCCGCTCCCCCGCCCAGGTAGGAGTCGGTAGCTTGGTTACCACGTTACGTAACTGCCCAACTGCAAATACCGTGATCGAAGGACTGATAATAGACATCAAAAGTAACAAGTGAGTACGAACTGCCAATAAACAACGTAGAAGAGTCGCACATTTTAATCAAGATTCAAGATCCAATGAGGATATTTACGAATTTAATGAGCGTGAAGAACATTTCGATTAGCTACTGACCAATTGCGAATATTGTGATTTTGCCCGAGATCCACGTCGAACGGGTGTAGTGTTTCAAGCAATCGTCTGGTTTATTTCGAGGCGAGGTGTGGGTGTTAGCGTCACTATCTCCCGCTCGTCCGCCGCAGTTTCGTGCTCGCGCCAGCGGCTTCGGGTGCCCCTACAAAACAGCTCCACGGTGACCTTGACCCAATTACCAAATGTAATTTTTAGGCACTGTAATAATAAACCTCGCAGTTGTTTCCTTTGTAACTTGTTTGAATGAGTACAGATCGTATCACCCGTCATGTCTTTTGTGTTTTCAAACACATCAAAATATTCATCACGTTAAGAAGATTCATAAATATTTTCATTGGTTCTTCAGTGTTGATTACTGTTATGCTCCAATTCTTCTTTGTTTTTTACTGCCTGTTCTTACACACTTGGTGTTATTTTTAATTGTATTTATTATAGTATTATTTTTAATTCTACATATTACACAAATTGCACGCAAATGAATTGAGCAAATGAGGTATTATTGATTCAAACTCAGTATACAAATCTGGTTAATGAAGAATTTGGCAGTCTAAATTATGTGAATAGACCCGTACCCAGTGATGAGGGATAGCGGGGTTGAGGCCCCTAGCAAGATTTGGAAAAAGACGAATAAAGAATGAATGGTATCTTTTTAAAACAAATCCGTAGTTTTACGTACATACTTAAAAGTCATAAATTACCTGAGATTATTACACTGGGTTGTAAATTTCAACACGCAAATTATTATTAGAATTTGTCTATGTAGGTTGGAATTAATAGCATATTTTAACTCTTATGAGCTTGATGCTTATGATGGTGGTAAATTGCCAATTCACAACCCCGTTATATTCGGTCTATTGGAAATTATTACTGCAATTATTGGTAGTTGATACAAAGTTATGAGTTCAATGGCTTGTCGCAATGTAATTGAATTCATTCATTGCTTGGATCCAGTAGACGCCTCAACATCGCTCAATATAGATTACATTTTACTGGTCATAAAAATAAGGACATCCATTATTGAGAAATTAAAAAATTGACTTTTATAAACAAGCTCAAACTTTTAAAAATATTCTTCCAGTCACAGATGATCTGAAAGAAATGAATAAGTGTATTCGTCATAACGAATAACTAGCAGATGTATTACTCAAGATAAAAAAAGCTTGCTTAGGAGTGAACTTTGTCCTGATGTTTTCGTCAATGTTACTGCAAAATATTATGAAATATATTTGAAGGTAAAGTGGCCGCAGATATTCAAAATAACTGTAGTGATTGAACATAAAACGAAAAAGCGATACATAATAATCTCCAGATAACACAAAAGGAAGCAGACTGCTTTCTCAATACTTTCAGGTGTAATCTTTCTTATAGGTACATTTTAGCCATAGATTTTATATTCACCTAACTACTTTGTACCTTCCACCTAATTTGAATCAAGAACTTTTCAAACCATGTCTTCAAAAACATTTAAAGAAGAAAAGGTAATATTTTTTAATCAATGTTCAATACACCTCGTGATAGGAAATGAATAAATGGGTCAAAAGATTAAATTCAAGTACCAATCTATTTAAAGTATTCGAAAACCAACATAATGTAAGTACACTAAAGAAAGAAAGAAGCATTAAAAGCATCATAGATAATCATGAAAGTCTGTTTCTACTACTACTTGTACTACTACTTGTAGTTGACTACAATGCAGATCTATGTCTTCAAGACAAGAGTGATTAGGCTTATTCTAAATTCTTAATATGCTTTACCATCTAAGATTATATCGCCACTTATCATCACGCGGGATTGTAGTCAAACATTAGCTGATAATATATTAAAAACCAGAAATAGTAAATTATTTAAGGTCGCTAATATCTAAGGAAAACTACATGAAAACCTTTTTTAAAGTAATTTAAAACAAATCGTTTGTATTTTCACGTTTTGACTAGTAGATGTTGAGATGATCGTTAACGGCCCACGATCTGGAAACAATGTGTCAAGGAGCTTTAAATATACCACAAAACTGTCTCACGTTTGCGGAGTTTGATGTATTTGTGATCGTTTTACGAGGACATATGTACTTCTGGATGGATGAGGTTACAATGGCAAAATTAACGTTTTTATGTCATTTTAACTTTTCATAAAATTTGAATTCTTTAAAATGTTAGAATTTGTTAATTTTCATATTCTTATTCTATTTTCATATTATACTGTATTTCTTCAAATATCACTTGTAAAACATAACCTTGATTCACTACCAAACTAAGTACATTACATCACATTATTTATTTGGATGTAAATTATTCAAAAAGAGAGGTGTTTCATTCAGCGCACGTTGGATAGTGTACAATCAATAATATATTTTTTTTTCATTAATTTCTGTAATTGTCTATAATCAATCAATCAGTTGTGACAAATGAAAGACCTTTGGCATTATCCATATCTCATAGTACCTATAAGGCCTCCTCTAATGGTTAACATCACACAAATATCATTATAATGATTACCACAATAAATAACCATCATTACCCTTTGCCGGCAGTTATAACCTCAACTGTAACTCATTTACTCCTTACGAGATTTATTGCATTTCTAATGTCAGAATGCTAGCCACTCCCAAACGCCAATTTGAATTAAGAGAGTACCGTATGACCAGCGTCACCTAAATTGGTTGGCAGGTCGCCAGGGGTATACATTGCGTATCGAACTTCGATGACAGAATGCATCGTCTTACTTTCTGCTCAATTACATTTTACAAATTGATATGTTAAGGGTATGACTTTGTTTATCAAGTGATTTGATTTGTAACGTTACACTTACATCATATCCTTGGACGTCTCTGGCCCATTCACCTTAGTGGATTTTTAAAGTAAACGTTCCAGTAAATTCCCATCGTTGGACCACATACGTACTAACCGCTAGAATAGTTAATCAATGTCTATAAAAAGAACTAGAAATACCTCTTTTAGTCTTTATAGGTAGTAAAGATATTATTGTCCATAAGTAAGACACACTTCTTGTTACAGAATTTAGCAGACAAACTTGGTGATGATAAAGGACTTTCAGAACATCTCAAGCTCCCTATACAAAGAATAAATGACTACCAATTACTGCTAAAGGTAACTCAAATATATTTAAACTATGATGATAAATCCGCAGAGCCCTTTGTCTCAGTCAAATTATTAGTTTAAAAGAAATGAGTAACCCTATAAATTTTTTCCTAATTTTAAAATCATATAAATCGTGAAAGTCCTCATTTGGCACTGAATTATTAGAAACTAAGGTTATTCGTAATTAGAAATAGCTTTTCTGAAACAGCTGTTAACGGCTGTTGATTCATGAATTAAGTGTAATAATATGTCGATATTGGCAACATTACCACTATGTATAGAGTCTGCTTAGTGTTTAAACAACATCATTAATTGAATTTTAATTTCAACTTGACAAACTAAGTTTCAAATAGTAACCATTAACATTTTTCAAACAGGAACTAGTAAAGTATTCAAAACGCCTGGGAGACGACATAACAGATCTCCAAAAAGCTCTAGAACTATTTTTAGGCGTACCAAGTCGCGCCACTGACAACAAGTTCATCGCCAGCATCGAAGGTTTCCGAGGGAACATCTACAAGCTCGGCCGCCTGCTCACCCACGACTGGTTTGCTGTTGATTACGAGGGTTTGACAAAGGAAAGATACGTATTTCTTTTCAAAGCACGAATATTAATCTGCAAAGTCAAAAGGGTTTCTGAAAATTGTTCTGTCTTCGTTCTCAAGAATATCATAAAGGTACGTAATAAACATAAAAATGTTTTGGAATACAATACCTCTATAAACTAACAACGCATCGGTCATGTCTCAACATGTCTCAAATTTTTCTGACGAGTATGGGAGATAGTGACCATATATACAATCATAGGACTCGTCATTTTTAGATTATTTTCATCAAAAGATCCAAACTAATACGGCTTTATTTAACTACGTGAAACTCAAATTATTAATAGTATTTCAATGCAGTAATATTGTCATTTCATCTTTCCTTTTTTTGAAATATTAATCTTTTTAGCTTCCTGACAACGACGTGATCGATCATCCAAATACTCCAAAATTTGAGCTTCGGCATAAATTATCACAATCATCGATTACCTTTACTGCTCACCGAGACCACGTAAAAACTAATTGGCTTAAGGAAATCGGACAATACGGCAGTGACGTTGGTAAGAATCATTACATAGATACACTTCGTGAAATACAGATGTCTTGAAAAGTTAATAAAATTTAATTAATACTTACTCTTCCAGTTGCCTTAGCTGAACACGCAGCTGACGATTTACAAGTACTGCCACAAGATCAACCAGATTATAAATCACCGGAACCGGAAGAAAAGAAGAAAAAGCGTGAACACGTACAGGACACACAGGTAGAAGAAACTCAAGAAGTTAAAGAAAAACGATCTAGGGTAGAAACCACTGAAGGCACTGAAGTGCTTACGACAGAAGAGTCCCAACAAGTTGTCCAGTCTAAAAGAAAAGCATCTCTAGAGGCCAGTGAAATTGCTACAAAAATCTCCAAGCAGGAAGTAACAGAGGTCTCGTCTACCAGCAAACAACAAGAAGTGGTTAGCTCAAGTATCAGTAGTACTGCAACAAGTGAAGTCGTTGTAGATTTAGAATGTAAAGCGTCTCTGACCCAAGTTGAAAGTAGTACAGCAAATGAAAGCCTACAAACAGTTCAGGAAAGTGTTACCAAACACGGCATAACTTCGCAAAAAGTTGAATTTGCTGAACAATCTAAAACAGAAACATCTATTGAATCAATTCAAAGTGCATCAATTGAATCATCTATCAGCCAAGCTGAATATAATAAAACCAACGAAAGCCTAGAAACCGTCCAGGAAACTGTTCATAAAGGCAACGTTACTTCGCAAACAGTTGAATCTGCAGAGCAAGCTAAAAAGGAAACATCTGTTCAATCATCTCAAACTGCGTCTGCTGAACAATCTTTTCAGGAATCAACACAAGTTGTTTTAGAGTCCTCTATTACAGAAAGTACAGCTTCTACAGCAAAAACTAAATCTGCAGAGCTAAGAGTTGAAGAAGAAAGCCATTCAATTGTTCAAGCAACTTCAACTAAGGTATCAGTTGAAGAAACATCATCCGTAACACAGACGACTGAGCAGGGATCCATAGAGCAAAGTGAAGGCTCAGTTATCAAACAACTAAGCGAATCAGCACAAAAGGTGCAAGAATCAATATCGTATAGCACTCAAACATCTCAAGTGTCTTCAGTTGAACAATCAACTAGTATAAAGGAAACTTCAACAAGTGCAGAAGTTGAAGAAGAAGTACGACAACTATCTTCAGCGCAAAAACAAACATCGCAAGTAGAAACATCATCGCTATCTGAAAACGTAACTACTTCGAGTGCAGCTGAAACACTTAGTGCACAAACTGTGATTTCTAAAGACGAACTAAAAGTTGCTACTGACATTACATCACTAGTAACAGAAACATCAGATAATCAAGTAAAAGTAAGTGGCCAAACTGAAACAACCAAAGTATCTGAAGAAAACGCAACTGAAATCAATCAAACTGTAACAGGCGAAACATTAAACGAAACAGTTTGTCAAGAAAATCAAACTGTAACCACCGGGGAAAACGTCGACGAAGAGATGTCGAGATACAGCCGCAGTACGCGGCTTTCTGGAGGTAAATATAAAATGAAATTTAAATATATTATGTTAAATAGAATCATAATCTGTTACTGTAATTACTTTATAACGCTATCTTTCAGAATACTCCAGTAGTAGTCGTAAGTTGTCTAGTGGTGGCCGCTACGAATCATCTTCTTATGATAGCACTGGCGCATCATCTTACTCTCGACGTGAAAGTGGTTCACGTTTAGAAAGCTCTAAATATGAAACAAGTGGCTCTATGGAAGGAGGCGCCGCTTCCCGATATGAATCTAAATATTCTTCTAGTTCCGTTACCGATGGTGGATCTAAATATGGAATTGAATCAAGCTACGAAACTAAAGAAAGCTCTAAGTATGGTATTGATTCATCTTATGATGGAGCTAGTAAGCTCGATAGTATTGCTTCTAAATATGGCCTCAACAACAATTCTGAGAGCAAAATCGAAGGGCGCTCAACTAAATTAAGTATCGAGTCGAGCTACGATGGGACAGACTCCGTAAGCAAGATTGATAGCATCGCTTCAAAGTACCGCCGTGACTCCAAAAATGGCAGATCTACTAGACTTAGTATCGATGCTAGCGATGGCAATAATATTGAAACCATTACTAAGGTGGAGTCAAGCTACGAGCGGTCCAAAAATGGAGAATCTATTCTGGATAGCAAATATTCCAAAATATTGAACGGTTCAGTTTCTGAGGAAACGAAGACTTCATATAGCAGGTCAGAATCAACAGATGGAAGACCTGTATTTACGAAGACACTTGAAGGTCAAAACATCGAGCGTAAGTACAAAAATACTCGTACGTAGAGTAGAATATACATTTTAATAGAAGTAGATACACCTAGCGCTTGTACATATGCTTCTAGTAAACTAACTTACACAACTCATTTTTCTAACAAAGCTTTGTTGTTTATCCTTCTTTTAGAGGATTCGTACGGTATCATAGCAAAAACATTTGAAGGTCATCATCTTACATTGGAAATATCGCCAGATAGAGGAGCTCCTCTATTTTATTAAGCTAAAAGCGTTTATAAGACACGACAAAATTATATTGGAAAGAAAGGCTTTTTCATTCATAAAACGATGCCTGATACAAGTCCGTACGGATCCTCCGCTAAAAATGCTATGAATCCCCAGCCGGCGACAATGCGTTCTTCGAATGCAAGCTACTGGAAAGCGCGGAGAACGTCAAGGTGACCTGGCTGAAGGACAACAAGCCGCTCACTGATCGACTCATGGACCGAGTGAACGTCATTTCGGAAAACGGGAACCACAAACTGATAGTGAAGCATTGTAGAGAAGACGATACGGGAACGTATACGGCGCGAGCGGAGAATACCAAAGGAAACGCACACTGCACCGCCCAGTTAGTCGTTCACGAGCGTGAGTCAATTTGCACTATTAGCTAAAGGGGTTGGACAAATTGGTCACAACGTCATCCAGTCGTAAAGATTTAGGACCTGATTAGCCTTAACCATAATAATCATGTCAAGAATAATGGGTTTACATTGTCACGCTGCTTGTGATCTATTGCCAATTTGTTCAATTCCACCTCACATTCTAAACACTTAATTTTGCAGATTTTATTATTATTCTTAAGTTAGTTATGAACCTGCATGGTCGTTGCAACATTATCATCGATTAAGGCATCGTATCGCGTATAACCGTAGCTCTTGTCTACTATCCAATGTATAATTTTCCTGTCTCTAGCCACTCAAACACGTGACGTAGTATCAAAAATCGCATGCCTTGGTAGCTTTTACTACATAATTTCGTCAGGATTTGAAGGAATATTTTCTTTGTACCTTTCAGTGATCATCAATTCTATAAGGTATCGATGTTTATTTGAGAATTATTTGAATTAAATTATTTAGGGATATTTTTAGAAGTGCTAATATACCTTTAATTAGAATTAAGTATCTGAAACTTTTAAGCTTTTATTGTAATAATCTGTTATCTGTAATTCAAGCGGTGTTCCATTAATTGTTATGCAAAAATCGTGTATTTAAGTAAACAAATTAATAAGTATTCTTTAACAAATCTAATTACTTTTTTCTAATCAATTTTTAAAACGTTATAGTGACTCCTGAGGAAAGAAAACAGAAAAATGCGTTGAACGCACCATACTTCTTAGTAGCCTTGAAGGACACGGAAATATTGCTCAACACCTATCTCCGTTTTATGGTCCGGGTCAAAGGTGACCCCAACCCTGAGGTGAAATTGTAAGTAAATAACATACTTAATAGTTAAAAGAAATTTTAATTAAATGACTTCTAGAATAGATTTACAGAAAGTTATACAACGTGGTTACCACCATACGACAATAATTTTGGTATTTTATGTACCTAATGATCCCTAAGCCCCCAAAAAATGTTCAATCAAATACCTTTCTTACTTTAGCCACAAGATTTTTTTTCGATAATCAATTTCTCAACACGCTTTATCTAATATTAATGTATTAATAGAAGATTTAAAAAACCCACGTAATAAAAATTGCAACGTTGCCAGTTCGACAACTTAATTAAATAATTATCTTAACTTGCAAATTTTACCTTATTCTCAAACCATAAGATTCATTTTGTGCGTGAAAGTTGTAACTATAGCTTACGCACTCATGTTACGGAAAGTGGGGAAGAAACAAATCTAGGAAGAATTATTGCTATTTTTTGTTTGAAACATGTGTTGTTTCGTTTATAAAATACGAATGTAGGTCAGTCGGCCGCCTGTATCCTGTGAGCTGTGACGTTATACCAGCTATCGTTTCTTTGAAGCGCGCTGACACCTAACATCGGCATTCGATTATTATAAAATATTTATGTTACGAGTGTTTATGTGCGGGATTTGACGCTTATAATAACAATGGCAAGACACATCTTAGGATAAGTACTTAATAATTAGGATATGTAGTGATTAGAGAAGTGAGAACTTAGCAGAAGCCTATTCACTCTTGACTTGAAGACATTCACATTGTAATAATCGAACAGGAACACCGAAGCGAGCAACTTATTCCAATCCATCGCGGTACGGATCATAAAAGACGAGGCAAAGCGCGTCGTTTGTACAGGCGGGATGTTTACGAAGTAGGGGTGGTTGGAAAGTCAAAATTTTACAATACAATACAAGTTTATTTGAAAAATAATATGTTAGGAGTTTTTTAACTAAATGTAATATGTTCCTTGCATGAAGTTGGGTTTGTAGTATCATTTATTGTTGAATGGTGGTATTCACCCGTTATAAACATGTCGAATTTAAAATTAAAATTTTCCTTATATTTTATTAATTACCTTAACCAAGATAAGCTGTAAGGCAATTTTAGAATGGATACATTGAAGTCATCGCACAAATTTTAGGTAAATAATGATTTGTTGCCTTAAGACTGGCTGGTAGTTAACGCTGTAAACATTAAACCCACTTTTTATACTTTTCAAATAAGGTATAATAAAGTTCAATGAATGATTAAATATTTTATATTAGAAATCCAAAATAACGTTAACTCCAGCTACCGCGACGGCAAGGAGATCGTGTCGACGTCGGAGAGCGACCGCGTGTCGATCGTGCGCACACGCGCCGACCGCGGCTGCTACGAGCTCGTCATCGCCGACGTCACCGCTGCTGACGCCGGCAGCTACTCCTGCACCGCCATCAACATCTACGGGGACGTCACCACTGAGGCCACCGTCACTGTTGTTGGTGAGTTGCTTGAAGGAGCCAGTTGATGCTCAGATATGATAAAAAAAATTCTTCTTTCGAATAATTGCACATAAGTAATATTAACTTACTAAAAATAATAATAAGTAATATTAAGGATTCGAAATGTGTAGACAAAATATTTCAGCGTCATCATTATCTTCTTGGCAGTTATCACATGCATGATGGACATCATAAATCACATGAACCGTCAACTAATTGTTGGTTTTCTAAATATCTTCCGGTTCGGTTCGCTCGTCTCATGTAATTGCTTTTCAAAATATCATTTCGACGGTCAAAATAACTTTCAGAATGAATGCTCTGTTTATTTTATTGTCTTACAGCCGCTAGTGTTTGAGTTCATCGATTACTTTTGTATCTGAAAAAACCACAATGCTATGTAATCACAATTCAATTATTACAATTACAATTTATTAATAGAATAGCAAATATGGAGCAAACATCCAAATGGTAACTAAAGCTACCCTCATCATTGTAAAACAGACAGAGAACCACGCATACCAGATTGTTCAAACTATTCGATTCATCCTATTTTACATAATAGGAATATTCGGTGTCAACAAGTTCATTGTTATTTTAGTAAGAAATATTTATAGCGACCGCCTTCATAAACAAACATTGGACAGCATCCAGACGGGTAACATTTTTCCTCACAGTAATTGTTGTAATGGTCAGCCGCGGCAGTCTGCGCGACCTATATGCTAGTACTTCAGTCGATTGCTTCGAAAATAAACGTTTCAAATAATGTTGGTTCTATAACGTGCTGTTAGTGTTCACAGTTAAAATGGGATTGGAGACAGGACCCGTTGATACTGACGCAGGTATAGAAAAATGTAATAAAATAAACCCTGTCTCATTTCCACAAAAACTGTACAAAACGCTGCGTTATATGTTAGAGAAAGTAATGATATGTTGATATATATATTTATTAATTAAATAAACAGTAACAATGCTCCTAATGTTCTCGATTTAATCAGGCACTTTTATTTAGCAAGCTATTACGGCATTCTCTACACTTGGGTAGCGACTACTCTCATTTTAGAGCCGATCGCACAATCAAATATCTTATATGTCTTTCGGTCGCATTTTTATAGAGCCTGTCATTTCCTTCTTACTATCCGTCCTTTGTGCCTTCCTATTCTTCATCTTCAACCCGTTCTGATGCGATATGATTACCATATGCCTATAGTTCGATAGCATCGTAATTGACTCCGGTTGCTTCAATGATGTATTGCTTCCCTTTTTTATTTGTATTCCCTTGTTTCACATCCAGTTTTAATACTTCTTCTTTACCGGGGATGCATCAGTGGCGCCTTACCCTAGTATTGCTAATATCGATGGGAAATGGCGATAATTTACCATGAGGTAATCCATCTAAAAAAACCAGACATTATTGGTACTAGAATCAGATGCAATTCATGTAAAGCTATTTAATTTTGGTAAGAAACATAGTCTAGTGTTGAGAATCTAATTAGGTATCTATGCATGTATGAACATTTTTTATTAATGTACATATTCACTTAATTGGTAGATACGGAGGCCAATCAATATCTCAGCCTAGAACTAGAACTTACACTGTATATATCAACTATGTAATATAAAATGGCAGTAGCATTAAGAATCTTATATGTATTCTAGATGACAAAAATCTGTTCTTCGAACTACCTCCGGGCGGCGAGGGTCTGCTGGCCAAGGGAGAGAAGCCGGCGTTCATGTGGAAGCGCGATGGCCAGCCCTTCGACCCCGAAGAGAGATTCAAGGTAATATCTGATTGATACTTAATATTATAATTAAAACAATGTTAGAGATATTTCTACAGGTCAATATAGAAGTATCACAGACTTTTGATAGGAACTTGCATAATAACTCGCTCGCTCGAGAAATCTGTAAAATTTTAAATTTAAAAATTTTATTTAATTTTAAATTTAAAATAAATTTAAATTTTACGATTGACACGGGAGCGTCAAAAATCATCATTAGTAAGTCTATGTAAACAACTACAGATGACGATTTGTACTTTCAATAAGCTTCTTAACGAAGTTGATAGGATTATGAAAGCGTGTTTGAAATTTTTTTCGAAAAATATTTTTATTTCGAACCTAGCTTTTATTGTTTGACAGTCGATGCATTGAGTTATGCGATAGCAATAGCGATCAATCCACTGGTGTCGTGTCACAAGCCAAATTCCGCGCTGTCCACGAACCGAATTGATGATAGGACACGCGCCATGGGGCATTTTAGGGAACGCCGGTATGCTGAAAGTGAACGCGGTCAAGCTAGTACAAGACGGCAGATGGTTAGGATTAAATTTCTTAAGTTCCGGAATGAACAAATTGGCTCGTGTACAACTCTATGTTTATACGAATATATCACATTTTCGTATATACAAATTTAATTTGAGATAATAACAAAGTAGGAAATGTAACGGGGTCTGTTGAAAACAACATCCATGACCTACTCGGGGTTGATGGTTTTTGTTATTGATTTTACCATTCCAGACAGAAAACATTCGAGAGCTGTAGGTATATACTTTCGAACTGAATTTATTTTTTTAGTTTTATACGAAAAATCTAAGTGAAAACATCTTTTACGCAATGACAAAGTGATCGTTTGTTTCGTCAGGTTCTACTTGGCGATGACGAGGACTCCCTGGCTCTCGTATTCCAGCACGTGAAGCCTGAGGATGCCGGACTCTATACCTGCGTGGCCAAGACCAGTACTGGAAACATCTCCTGCTCTGCTGAACTCACTGTGCAAGGTATTCCTTTTTCTGTAATATTATTTCTTAGTAGACAATTCTTTCTTTTTAATTTAATAAACTGATAACTCGTGCAAATTGAATCTACAGCTCGAGCGAAGACACTAATTAAATATTAAAATTGACATGTTAAAGAAAATACAAGAATCTCAAAAGTATTTTTTCATTTTAACTTGCAAAAATTTGGGACAAAATTTAAATGTAAATGGTGTACTTTGTAATCAGGAGCCGTTAACGAGCTCCATCGCGAGCCTGAGAAGCCGAGTCTGGTGATTGAGCATAAGGAGGCTATCGTGGCAGCGGGCGGTTCCGCCATGCTGGAGCTCACATGCAAGGGCTTCCCGCGCCCCGCTATCGTCTTCGAGCACGGCGGCGAGGTCGTGCAGGCTGATGCTCGGCATAAGTAAGTACAACTGCTTCAACCCTATTAGTAACATTTTTTTTTCAAATTAAATTTCAAATATTTAATTTTGTTGTTTATTTATAATTGATTATAATACCTCTCCAAAACCAGAATACATTAAATGTAGTTGACGTTCATAAGCGTATTGGAAATTTTAATTTTAAATAATTGATTGCATTTTAGATTTCGAGTTGAAAGATGGCACAAATTATAAGATTTCCGTTAGTTTGTATCGAAATTGGATTAGACGATCCTCAACATTATTCTCAAAATCAGTAGTCGTAAAGGATACCATAGTTATTACGACTTTCGTTTCGTTCCAGGTTCCTATACGAAGACGAGGAAAGCATGTCTCTGGTAATCAAGAACGTGACTGCATCAGACGCGGGAGAATACAAAGTGACGGCATCGAACGAGCTCGGCGAAGAGACCGCCACCATGCACCTCGTCGTCAAAGCCGCACCCAAGATCAAGAAGAAAATTGAGAACCAATCTTGCATGGTGAGCAATTTATCAATATAAAATAACAATTTCTCTTCGCGTATGCGGTATAGGGTAAAAACTTAACACAAAGTATTTGCAGATATCCGGTTTCATCAAGGAGTACCCTGTTTTTGCTAGTCAGAGTCGTTACGAACTTGGCTACAGGGATAATATAACATCAATAACAATTTGCTATAAAACTTAAACTGTATTCCTGAGTTATTCAACATACTGGCATCCAAAGAGCATGTTATAATTATTTATTTTTAATACTTAATTTGATTGTTGTTGAGGGAAGTCGGCACAATATGGCGTTTTTGCCAAAACCTGCGTATTAACTTCTTAACTTGTCTTCTTCTTCAACAGGTAGGAGACACCCACACGGTGACGATCGAGATCGAAGGTGCGCCCACTCCCGAGGTAACCTTCTACAAGGACGGCGTGGAGCTCAAGTCTTCTGATCGCATCACCATCGTGAAACAGTCGGATGAGGTCTACCAGATCACCATCAAAGACGCCAAGCTCACCGACACCGGCTCCTTCTCCGTCGTTGCCAAGTCAGTGTTATGTGATATTTTTGCTTTTGATTATTATTATTAAAGTGAACCATTAGTGAAGTGTGTAAAAAATGTTTTGTAATTGTTTGTAAATCCAGGAACGAGGTGAACCAATGCTCAGACTTCTGGCAGTGGCAGGTGTCTTCGGCGCCCAAGATCACGAAGAAATTGGGCGGGAACAAGGACTGCAACGAGAAAGAGACCGTCACTTTCGAAGTACAGACGGAGAGTGAGCCCGCGCCCAAAATCACTTGGTAAGTCATTGGACACTTAGGATAAAATAAAATTGAGTGATCAACGAGTAGCATCCTCTGAGCAAAAAATTGCTGTTTTCGTAAGACACTATATTATATTCGCAAATTATTCCTACGAAGTATAATATGCATTTTTTGGCCGAGATGAAAGACACCTCACATTGAAAATTGTGAAAATTATGCGTAAATATCCTAAAACCAAAAGTTAATTCTAACATCGTCATATCCTTAATACTTTCCACGTGCATAAACTTATTAAAAATGATTAAATTTTGTTGGTCGAATGTCAAATAAAGTTACGATCATAAAGAAGGTTTTACCAACTTTATTTACGCCTTGTTATGATGGTAAATGTCAGGTACAAAGACAAAGTGGAACTGTCGGAGTCTTCGACGGTAAAGATATCGTCGTCAGGCGCCGCGCACTCGCTCGTTATCACCTCCGCTGCGAGGGCAGACTCCGGGGAATACTCCTGTGAGGTAAGTCTTTAACAACTTTTATAAATTCGTAACTGATAGACAAAACAGAAGAGAATAGAAAACAATAGAAGAGTATAAAGGTTGGTGATATTATCTGGAGGTAGTTGAAAATTTGAGAACAGAAGTTGAGAATTTCGGGCATGGCAAATAAGTGGTCTTAATAAAATTGATATATTTCAGATCCGCAACGTGCATGGCACCGCGAGCGACTCGTGCGCGCTGAACGTGCGGTGCGGACCAGTGTTCACGAAGCGGCTGAAGGACGCAGTGGCCAGTGAGGGCGACGTTAATGTCGAGTTTACAGTCGAGGTGGAGGCCTATCCCGAGCCCAGTATCAAATGGTCAGTATTATAGTTCTCTACCAATTCGCATTGAAGGAAGGAGTATGCTCCAGGCCTCCTTAGTTTTGAAAAGAGATCCATCCTGAATAATGGGCAAATTAATAAAGCTAAATCGAAGACCCTCACAAAATAAATTTTACATACCTACATACTGCTCAAAGTTACTGATGAGATAGTATCGAATTTTTGATCATGATGAATATACAAGTGTCAGTGGACAACTTCAATTACAAGTCCAATTGAAAATGTAATTCTTCCGTAAGCGAAATTGTCTTGAAACTTAGCACAGTTATTTAAACTTCATCTCACAGGTACCTGGGCGACGTGGAGATAACAGAGAAGAAGTCTGTGTATACGCGAGTCGACAACGGCAGCTCGCACAAGCTGATCCTAAAGGAGGTAACAGCGGAACTCTCCGGGCGGTATACCTGCCGCGTCTCCAACGAGCTGGGCGAAGACAGCTGCCAGGCCACCTTCACTGTCAATAGTAAGTGAAATTTATTCTCCAGCAAAGCGATATGTAATAAACCAGGAAATTACTTATTGCAAACGGCATTTCTTCTGGGTGACTCTGAAACTACAACCAAATATTTTGGACTCAAGGCTTAAAACCATTTTCGTTCTAACGTCTGCTAGTCAAATCCAGATGCTATAATCTGTATTACGTGCTTCTTCAAACATTGCAGTCAGAACCAGCGTATAGTCAGAATTACAATTCAAAGTTTTGTTTTCGTCTTTTTATTTCATCGGGAAAAGTATTTCATATAATAAGTATATGCTTTTCATAATTATTAGAAGGGCTTATCCAATATTTTTGTTGTATTCTTTTCCAGGAAAACCACGCATCACCAAGAGTTTGGTGGACATGACTGTGGATGCTGGACAAACGTTGAAACTGGAAGTGGAAGTAGAAGGCTGCCCGGAGCCCAAGATCAAATGGTACAAGGACGGGAAAGAGGTCACCACTGATGCAAGGATCAAGATTGAGAGGGATACTCAGAGGTTCGATCATTTTTATATCAACAATGCAACAGTAGAAAGTGGCATTAATTTCTAGCTTTAAGAGCTAAATACTTATTTTCTCTGTCGTGATCATTATGAGACGTAACTTCTAGATCTAATTGTGTAAAGGAGAAATAATAATAATATATATAGTTAATTTTAACAATGAATTTTCACTCACGTTCCCTGATATAAGAACAAGTATTAAAATGTATCTAAGTATCGCATCTTAGTATCGTCACGTACTAAACGAAAACGTTTATTGTAGATTGGAGAACTACCACCTAACAGTAACTTTGGTGAAGGAAGAAGATGGCGGGGAATATGAAGTGAGGGCTGAGAACGAAATGGGAAGCGTCTCGTCTAAGAGCACAGTCACAGTACATAGTAAGTATATGGGACTAATAACGGGGACAATTATTAAGTAAGGTATTATATTATATTCACGTACGTATCAAGAATATAATATTCCTGAATATTTTATTATAGAAAAAAGTTTAGACTAAAATATTTTTGGAAACTATCAGGGATATAATGCCTTAAATACACCCTTACTTACTGAATATTAATTAAGAAGTAAATAAATGATTCAATCTCGCAATTCGACATCTTTTTTAACCAGCGGGATAAATATATGTATATATGTTTTTCCCGCGTCATTCATGTGTTGTATATTCGATATTATGTTTAGTAAATTGATAGTGTAGTCGATTATAGACAATTTTAGATTGTAGCTCCATAGATCCAGAACACCTATAAACTACAGAACAGTTAAACACACCAGACAGTTGGTAAAGTATCCAAACCCTACGAGACCCATAGACACACCAGTGGTATGGCCACGCTGGCCGTTCCGATAGGTACAGTAGAAGTATTTGATAACAGTAGCTAGTGACATAGATGACTGCACTGCACGATTTTTTGTGATGTCCTAGTATGGACGTTCAGTAGAATACCTATACTTTTTAGACCCAAAGCATTAAATAGACAAGAATGCTCCTCTGTGTGCACCCATGAACGTTGCTGCACCATTTCCATCCTGTTTCATCCTACATTTGTGATGTCTTTAATACTTGTCTTTTCACCCATATCAATAAACACATTTTATCATATTTTCATTGTGTTTAATAGCCAAGGAAGTTCATTCGCGGTTCTCGAAAGAAACACTAGTCGAAAATGAAGTCGAAGATATAGAAAAATCAAAAAAGAAGCAAATTGAAAGTACAGTAGACAAAGTAGAAGAACAATCACCAAAGAAGGAAAAGACAAAGCCTGAATTAGTAGAAGAAAAATCTATAGATGACCTTGATGACGCCAAAACCAAAACATCCAAGATCGAAGATATTGAAACACCAGATACAGGTAAGAAATCGGTAACAAAACCGGAAGAAGCCGAAGAGAAGTCATTCTGGGACGATATTGCTGAAGACGAAATTAAACCCAAAGTAACTGAAGTAGATACCCCTAAGACTAAGGCCAAGAAATCAATAACCGAACCAGAAATTGCAGAAGAAAAATCGTTTTGGGATGATGTCAATGAAGATGATGCTAAACCTAAAAAACCAAAAGTAGATGAGGTCAAGCCTCAGGTAAAGACGGCTAGAAAGTCAATCACTGAACCAGAAACAATTGAAGAGAAGTCTTTTTGGGATGACAATGAAAAGGAACAAATACAAAAACCTAGTTCTGAAGATGTCAAAATAGACAAAAATCAAAAAGGGGACAAAGGCGTTACAGAGCCAGAAACTGTTATAGATGTACCAATTGAAGCTGAACTAAAATCTCCAAAACGGAAGTCCGTTAAAAAGGAGGTCATCAAAGAAGAACCACTAAGTGCTGAATCAGAAGGTATAACGTTATCTGCTTCTTGCTTCTCACTTTACAATCAGCAAACAGCTTTTAGGTTACGATACACTCACTATTTCACGCATTGTTTCGCATGTTTTTAACTCGTGTTTATAACATACCAAGTGTGATTTGTTGTTTAGGCCGAGTTTTCGAAACAGTAACAACATTCAAGAAAGGCGATGATGGTTCCATTATTGTATCTAAAGTCAGCAGCACGCGATCTCACGGCGCTATTATCACAGGTCAGTATCAAGCTTGCCTCCTTCTATTCCCAGAATCTAACTTTACATTTCGTCATATATATTAATCGTACCTTAATAATTGTTATACATCAGTTTTCAGTTCAAAATATTAAAAAAATATATTTTAACGCAAAAATTCATTGCATGCCTATTAACATCTGTTATAGATATTATCCAAAATCAACATAATACTATTTTAACTGGTAGGTCCAGCCGAAACGCGCACGTTACACAAAATGACTTCCTCCGCTGTGTATTACGATGACGATGATGAATACGAAAGAAAGATAATTCAACCAAATAAACCTCATACCACATCCCTGGAAGTGGAAGAAATAGCAAGTCACAGCTACTTTCTTACCGAGCTGGGACATTACGCTATACCCGATCACATTAGAAGAGGTACTTATGGAATTATAGAAGAACCTCCTACTGATTCCGAGGCAGATAATAGTTCGAGACATGGAAGACAACTTGGAAGTAGAACTACTAGCATGTCCATTAAGTCCGTCTCCGAAGATGAGATGAGTTGGCATAATGATTCACTTTCTCGCGAAATATCAATCGAAGATCTTTCTAAATCTATTTTTGAAATAGACGAAACCAGGAAGGTGTTCAGCAAAGACTCTTATGTGCGTCAATCTTCCTTCAAGGAAGATTACTTCACGGACGAGGGTGAGGAAGAATCTGTTATACTAAAAGAGAAATCTGAAAGGGTATTTGAGAATGATGTCACGGAGAAGCTTATTCACATATCGAAAGAATTTAACGAAAACGAGTACATGAAGATCGAAGATAAAATAGATGATATTAAAAATCGTATTTTAGAAGAGTTGGTTCTGGGGCCTATTAAAAACTTTGATAATATTACAAAGAACACCGCGGAAACGACTGTCGAAAGAAGGAGGAAGCAAAATGCAAACTTATTTAGCGTGGAAGAGGAGACCGGAGACATAGACGAATTATTAAGACGAAGCCAGAGGCAAAGGAGCATATTAGACGATATCCTTAATCAGGAAGATGAAAAAGGTAATTCAAGTCAATAAAATATTATGCAAAAGGATTATATAAATTAACGATGCGCGCGGCTGAATTCATTTTGTAATGCTACGCAATGTTTGCCACGTTCACTGTCGCTTTCAACCAAATATGAATAGCTTTACTCGGCGTGTAATAGTGATCTGATGTCTTCTTCTCGATTAAAGTCATTAATCGGTTTGATAAGTCCATTCAGTTCGCTACCGTTGTCGAGAATAAATCATCAGATCCATTCAAGTTATTCGTTCAGCATATCGCCATTGTATTTTGTACTAATGTCTATCGTATGTCTGTTCTAGCACGCATGCGTAATAACATTCCCTTCTGGCATACTAATACTTGGGTCCCGCTGCGTCGGCGATGTTGAGAGCTCCCGTGGCCCTCACCGCGACCTCATCAAGGTAAACTTTATAAATTTAAGTGCATGTCGCAGGCATGGCAAAACGCTTCACTAGAGTTTGGTGAATGACCCTCTATCCTTCGACACAATACAAACGGTACGTATTCACCACACAGTAGGTACACGATGCTTCAGCCTCAAACACGACGCGACGTGGTAAGTTTATGGAAGGTGTCAACAATAACAAAGCTTACAAAGCTGTATATATCGCAAAAATACACAAACTACGTAAATAATGTACATATCGATGGTGTTTGGCAAATTAGCTTCGAAACTGTGCTTTGGCAATACATTGTTTTAAAAAACTCTGTTAATGATTGTAAATAAATTACGGGGCTTCTGTTTTCCCAAATTCTTTTTTTAATTCAATACTGTATGAGTAAATCTTTTAATATTTGTTAGACTTCACGTAATCGTTGGCCGTTATTTTTCCAAATTATTTTTTTATAAATACGTTTATTTTTAGTTTTCCAAATTGATTCTTACAATCGTAAAATTCAAATTACGAACTGTAGACAAAATATTATTCATTCAAAAAATCGTATTTAAAGAAATGATGTTTATGATAAGCATTGTCTGTAAATCTTACATCAAAATTTACGACGCAATCTTCACTAACAATCTACGCTGAAACATGTCTTGACGATCGTTTGCATTACAGCACCCCCCTCACTCAAGGAGAGCAACATGAAGGACAGCAAAGTGTTCGAGAGCCTTCCGTTGGTGTACACGGTGGAAGCTTCTGGGAGCCCCAAGCCGACGGTGAAGTGGCTGCACAACGGCAAGGAGGTCTCGCCCTGCGGCCGCGTGCATATTGAGAATGATGGTGACGTGTACAAGTTGGTGGTAGACCGGGTGATGATGGACGATGCTGGGACCTGGCAATGCGAAATCAGTAATGCTCTCGGCAAGAATGTGCAGCAAGCTAAACTTGAAGTTACACGTGAGTTTCTTATTTAAGTTTACAAAATTATAACCAAATATAAAACATAATCTTTCTTGAAATATATCTCAAAAGGACCAATTTAACCATGTCTTGTAGATTGTTCATTCAATATTTATTCATTTCAACAATTAGCGTAAAGAAAATGATAAGGCAACAAATTATTTATTAGTTACTTGAATAGCATTTGAAATAGTCTTTTCGAAAATCAATTTATTAAATTCAAAAATGGAGCTTTTTTACGTAAGACAAAATTTTAGTGTTCCACCGAACAATGACACAGCATTAAACTTCGCGTTGCATTATAGCGGAATCCGAGCTCCGCAAGCCGATATTCACGAGTCCGCTGGAGGCGCAGCAAGTGATGCAGCGCGAACCAGTAACGCTGCGAGCGGTGTGCACGGCAGACCCGCTGCCACACGTAGCCTGGTTGCTCAACGGAAACGAAATCACGCCCGACGCGACAGTCACTATCACAGCCGACTCCAAGGAACTGGAGCATGGGCTTAAGGAGTGTACTTTCACTCTGCATATTCCCACTGGTTTGTGTTTGACAAGTTCTTTTGGTAAACTTGCATAGAAGATAGTTGCCGTTCTTTTTTCTATTCCGTTTTATTCCGTATTTAATTTTTTATTCAATCAGTGGCGAAATTTCACGTAAGATACCATTACAATCGGGTCATTCATAATGTTTTATTTACTATTGCCACTTACCAAATAATGTCCAGCTCCTTATCTCTTGACAAGAAATCTAGTCTTGTAGAATCTCTCTAAATAATGGCATTCTACCTTGTTGTCTCCAATTCAGCTACAGGGTAAAACTCAACAACAGTCACAACAGTACACGACAACGTACATAATGTTGTTATTAGGTAACTTTATTACTTATCAGGAGGCAGGTGACAATGTTTTATTTAAAGTTCATAATAGGTATCAATATGAGAGCGTTTACTCGCAATTATAATCTTCGTTCTGTTCCCAGGTCGTCATGTTGACACCGGCATGTACACCATCCAAGCGAAGAACAAGTACGGAGTAGGCGAGAGTTCGGCGCGGCTCGACATCCTGCTGCGCCCCGAGATCGAGCCGCTCAAGGACGTGGTGGCGCAGCCCTACGAGGAAACCACCTTCGTCACCAAGATCATTGCCAACCCCATCGCGGAAGTCAAATGGTGAGTTAAACGTAACAGGGAAGAAAATACAAATTAAATAAGGAGATACAAAGGCACTGCAGTTTTTTTTTATTTCTTTAAACAGACTTGCTACTGGAGATAAAATTTCAAGAGGAAGGTTCAGTATGGATAATGAATTGAAATAAAATGTCAGTTAATTAGTTAATGAGCTAATTTAAGTATCCACTAGACGAGCCAACGTCAGACATTCGCCAACTTGGCTACGTAATAAAAGAAATTTCTCATATCTTGCTTTAAGACTGCGCGGTCATTTGCCATTTAGTCATTCAGGAATTCTCTTCTAATATGATTTTCCTTTTCATTAGCCGCATTTGTCTTGTCTTGAAATTAACGATTCCTGTGATAACTGACATCCGTAGGAGCAAGGACGGCATCGTCATTGTACCGTCAAGCAGGATCGAGGTAGTAGAGGACCGTCAGAATGACCTGTTCAAGCTGGTGGTGAAGAAGATCGGAGTGGATGATGGCGGCGTTTACACCGTCACTGCCAACAACGACATCGGCACCACCGAACAGCAGGCTAGACTTACCGTACACAGTGAGTTGCCCACACTACAGCCACAATCAGTGAGCTTATTTCTAGTTTCTTACCCAGGGGGGGAGGAATAGGGTATTCAGGGACGAACTAGATTTTTTCTAGATTCCAATGTACGCGTTGTAAGATATGTGTTTTTTCGATAACTATAGATACATTACCTGGAAATCTAAGGGGGATAGCTGCCCTCCCGAGGACAGAATATTCATGCTTGAGTGACTGGTTAAACGACTTACAGTGCTAGGGCTGGAGACTTCACAGATCCGTTATTGGCCATTCACATTTGTCAGTCACGTATATTTCAAATATATTTGTTGTGATGCGCAGCGGGACCCCCAGTCTTCACCAAACCGCTGCAGAAGGAATCGGTTCGCGACCAAGACGACTGTCTGCTGAAAGTGCGCTGTGACGGCGTGCCCAAGCCCCAGGTGCTGTGGTACCGCGATGGGCAGGAGATCACCAACGACGACCGCCACACTATCACCACCGCTGTTGGTGGACAGGTTGACAGCGAGCTTGAGATTAAGAAATTCGATGCCAGTGACGCTGGCAAGGTGAACTCTATTGTCAGAGTAGTTGAGTCTAGAATTTATATAGAGTTACAGTAGAAAAACTATTTATCAAAATAATAAAGAATTCTATTTCTAATTCTATCTTTGAATTTTTTTTAATATAAAAGTATTGTTTGCCTTATTAAATAGTGTGAAAGAATATTGTGTACAGCAGATTATTAAAAAAAAACTGACAATTATGAAAAACAACAACTCATCAATAAAATGTCTCTCATAATCTTTAGATGAGAAATAGTAGGTATATTTACATACCTAGGTCAGATCAGATCAGGCTAATATCATATCTAGTTAGTTAACTCCTGTTTCTGTCCAACTTCTTAGTTGAGGAATGATCAACAATTCTAGCTTTGACTATGAAAACAAACTCTAGCCCCCATATTATTGTTGTATTAGTACAAAGTACGAGCTGTGAGCCTGGCAGGCGAAGCGGTGTGCGAGGCAGTCATATCGCTGGTGCAGTCAGCGCCAGGCTTCGCGCACAAGCTGGATCGACAGCGGGATGTGGATGAGGGCGAGCCACTGGAGCTGAAAGCCAAAATGGACGGCAGCCCTATACCCACTGCCAAGTGGTAAGACCACGAACAAGTCCGACTTGTTTATTATGTAAAAAGCAAAGTCTGTTAATAATGTGCTGTACCATCTATGTTGACGTCGTCACATACCATCATGTAGCCAAGAATTAACTAATAGTATGTAAAAAAATAATAGGCTCACATGACCTCATATCCCTAGGTTCAAGGATGGCGTACCTCTATCCCCTAACGACCAGCGCGTGAAGCAGACGGCGCTGCCCGACGGCACAGTGAAGCTGACCATCGACAGCGTGACGCCAGCCGACTGCGGTGCCTACAAGCTGGTCATCTCCAACCCCAACGGCGAACACTCCGCGCTCTGTGCTGTTGCTGTAAACCGTACGTATCCTCTTTACGTTATCCAGAATCGTGGTATCTTGAGATTTGATGTCTTCTTAACTGCGTATTGCCTTTTGTGCCTTTTGTTCTTTAGTGTCACGTGCTCATGCAGTTCGGTGACCACGCCTGTGCCAATTTGAATAATCCATCTAGTCAGACTCCGAGGCTGAAGTTAACTGTAAAGTGAAACCATTTTTTAACTGGGGGATTTCGGTAGGAGAGGAAATTATGGGTACCTATCACCGGTACACAGTGATACAGTATGACTTACGATGCACAACGCGGTGTTTACATATATTGCATTAAAGGTTCTCAAAAATTTAACTTTTATTATAAGAAATCGAAGTTTATCTCCCGATACTTCTTTCTTTCCTGGTACCTATGGTGAACCTATTCTGTAATACCGCAGCAACGCCACGCAAGCCGTCGTTCAGCCAGGAGCTGCAGGATACTCGCGCCGTGGTGGGCCAGCCACTCAAGCTGGAAGCCAAGGTCATGGCCTTCCCCGCGCCCGAGATCAAATGGTTCAAGGATGGTAAGCTATTTCAGGAAATTTTGTTTAACTTGATACGTGAGGGTCATAGCCCGGCGTCTGGACCTTCGCAGTTTATTAAATAATCAAGATCTTACCAGGTCCCTAAAGTGAAACATTATTAAATCCAAAGTAAAACCTATTACTGTCAACTCCACGGATTTTACCCTAGGTCTTCCTATCCGGCCATCGCAAGCGATAAACTTCATCAACCAGCCTGGCGGAGTAATCGGTCTCAATATCGACAACTGCAAGCCAGAGGACGCTGGGGTGTACTCTCTCACCGTCACCAACAAGCTGGGGGAGGTACAGTCGCAAGCTAAAGTAGAGGTGGGCCAGAAGGAGAGAAAGCCCGCCTTCGTGGCCGATCTCCAACCCACCAAGGTTATCGAGGGCTGCCCCGTGAAGCTGGAAGTCAAGGTCCTTGGACACCCGCCGCCGACTATGAAATGGTGAGATTTGTTGATGTACTGTATATTTGGTTTCATATAACATATTCTACTATCAAAAAATTTGCCAGAACGATCAGAAGTAAGGTTGAGAGCTCCATAATAAGGCATCCTTAATCGATTAATATTCTAATGGTGCATCGGGCGCAACTAATGTGATGTTAATTATTTAATAAAACGATGGATATATGTAAATACGATTTATTTCAAACGGTTTTAGCATAGTGGTTAAGAATTCGGCCTCCTACTCGGGAGGTCAGAGTTCGAATCCCAGGGCGCGCACTTTTGACTTTTCGGAGTTATGTGCGTCTTAAGCATTTAAATGTATAATGTTGAAGGAAAACATCGTGAAGAATCCTGCATGCCGGGGAGTTTG